>CABFWO010006751.1:17557-31773 GCA_902155825.1 Timema genevievae | reverse complement strand
GTTTTTTAAAATCAATATTTCATTATTTATTAACTGTTTCCACCCTGTAACCGGGGCAGTTTAGTAAAATGCCTCCATTTCCCCTTGCCCTTCCAACATTCTCCACTCTCGTCCGTAGCGTACAGTTAAATGTGTTTATTAATTTTCTTTTCTTACAACTCTGCTTATTTATTTAATATTCAAATACAATAAAACTCTAGGAAAGTGTCTGATACTTTTTAAATCATTCTGTTTTTGTAGGTACTTCATTTTCACATCATTCTGGGCATACAAGATTTATTATGTTTATGGCTTCATGCTGTTGGTGTTCATCATACTGATGATTGTTACTGTGTGCGTCACCATCGTATGCACCTACTTCCTTTTAAACGCCGAGGACTACCGGTGGTAAGTGGTTTGATAGTAATTGAAGTTTATCTTTTTACCGCCCACTACCGGCTTGCTAGGCCTGTCGTAGCTTCATATGCCTTATAATATAACTTAAGACTAGGACAGGCACAACATCCAGTCCCCAGCCGTTAATTTATCACTGTGAAAAGGTTAAGCCAACATTTCACCAATGATAAATTTTTCAGCCATGTCGAGAATCTAATTCGAGAGACCTTTGGCTCAGTAGACACACACTTCTGACTGAGTCGAGGTGTCGGATGACATAATATACATAAGTGTGAACTGTGCTCCTATTTTCTTTGGAAAGCCTTTGTTCTAGTTTCTACCTTTTGTTATTTTTTTGTATCCTATTTAACTCTTTCTCAAGTTTGTTGCTCACTAAGGGTTGATCTTGAAATCTTCTCATTTCCTTCAATGTTCATAATTTTGGTCAAGATTCATATTTGTAGAGTACTTAAAATTAATAGTTTTTACACAACGTCTTTGGTCTTTTTTTAATGAAGTATTGTAAAGTTATTGTTGAATGTGATTCATGTTTCAGGCAATGGACAAGTTTTCTTGCAGCGGCCTCTACATCCGGCTACGTCTACATGTATTCCTTCTATTACTTCTTCTTTAAAACCAAGTATGAGTAACTTATTTTCCATTTCACATATTAGCGAGTAGAGTATACATATTTTGTGTATGTGTGCGCACGCACTAAGTCCTTGGCCAGGCTATTTACTTATAATTACACTAATGGAATAGTGATGAACGTTAACATTTATAGGAATTTAAGGGTCAAGGAGAAACGGTGTTAACTTCTCTGACAAACGCATTAGTGCTAGTATTGGTTAAATATGTTGCTGTTTTCTTTAATTTCCTATATATAAAAATCTCAATTCATATGCACTTGCTATTTATTTATAAGTTGCTTTAAAACCGTCATTTTTAATAATTCTTTTAAGATTTTTGACTACCTTGTAACACTTTTAGTTTCCTATAATTACAATTTTGCACTAAAATGCCCGCCAATAGCTATTAGTTCATCTCCCATATACCTTAGCACTTTAATTCCTGTTCTAGCCATACTACAATATATACTGAATCTAGAATGTCTGCACTAACCAATAAACCAAAAAAGAGTGACTTAAGTGACAACAAAGTTAGATTAATATTTTTATAGTCCTCTGTTGATTAAATTTAGTGAAAAGTTCTTGTCTTCCCATCTATATAAAATTTGGTACACTTTATAATTTTTTATTGATGTGTTTAACTTTTGGCAGTACGAGAAATAGCAGTTATAGTCCTTAAAAATTCCCTAAATTTATGTTTCATATGTCTGTAAGAACCCTGTATGATAGTCCTGCGGGGAATTGTGGGTACTGGGACAAAGGATGATGAGTCGAGTAACGTATGGTTTGTGCCGCTGATAACACGGCCTGTCCTCGCTTGGCGAGTGGTTTTAAACTCATAAACAATACTGAATCAGAAGCCTTACTGTATGCTATTATTTGTGAATATATATTAGTTTCAAGCTACATACAGCTGTTTTATGTAATAAAAACTAACTAAAAACAGAAGAATAACATATTTTTTCTCTTTGTTTCACCAGGATGTATGGTTTGTTCCAAACGGCGTTTTACTTTGGTTACATGGCGCTGTTCAGTCTCGCTCTAGGGGTGATGTGCGGCACAGTCGGCTACATCGGCACCAGCGTATTTGTCCGCAAGATCTACTCGACAGTAAAAATTGATTGAACCACCGGACAGTTAGTCCTAAGACATGTAGTACACTTGTTTGGTTCAGCGCACTCTGGGTGATGAAATAGTGCAGAGAGAAGCGACTGACTTGATCTTTGGTTTGGTTTTCAAACTATGTACAAATTTTATCATAATAAACTAAAACTTTTGTTGGTTTTCCTTCCTCTGGCATTAGCGAAAAAACTGTTGTTAACCTAAGATTTTTCCACTGAATTAAAAAAAAAAGTAATCTTAAAAGGTGGGAGAGGGTGTATATACAAGGGAGTGTAAATAGTAACACTGATATTGAACAATTATTGTGTTCTTGTTAGGCAGTGCAACAAAACATTCATTCATTATGCGTTTCTTCAGTGGAAGGTGTATGGTCTACGAAAGTTTTAATATCCACTTTCTCTGGGAATCGTTAGCAATTGAAAGGATAAGGGCCCAGCTCAACTTATATGGAAGGTTGCTGGTTTTAAAAACGTAGTAAAACACATAAGTCAACTTTGGTGATCTTGGGGTAAAATGCGGACCTGATGTTTGTGGGTTCAAACCCAGCCGCGNTGAGCGATAAAAATCCATAGTACAATTTCCTTTAGAGAGAATGTAAAGCTATTGGTCCCATATTGACTGTGGCATGTAAAAGAACCCTAGAAGGTATGTGAAAATACCTTTCTCGTGAAAATTGATAGGCCCTTTCGCTCTCGCTCAAAGAAATTCTCTGTGTTGATATAATCGGTTCAGTACGTGCACAATAAATACACACTAAAGCGTGTTATTCTTCACACTTTCACTGTTACAAACAGCTTCATCATCGATGTACCTTGAAAATTGGAGAACCAGGTAATAGAGCATTTTTTACATTTGGAAATAGAGAAAACCTATGAAATTTGACAAAACTAAGAAAACCCGGAAATTTAATTTACCTTATCATACTGTAAGTTTTAAATGGTTATTTGAAAAAATAGCCATACCTCTTTTCTCTAATAGGACTTTCATGAAACTAGTGTGGTATATAACTACACCCTTTAAATATGTAGCTCACGTTTTACTTTTTATAATTACTCAACGCATGAAATTACTTGGTCATTAAGCTGTTAACCAACTCACCTGCTGTCAATAAATGTAAAACTCTGAATATACAAAACACTAATTTTACTATTTCTCAATGGCATGGTCTCTTACTTTATTCGGGGGGGGGAGGGGTGTAGGTTATAGGTTATTCTATAACAAAGCACTTAGGAAAATATATTTGGTCCAAAAAGAATGAAAATTATTGAAAGGTGGTGTAAAAAGGTTTTGCTACAAATTATTTACCGGTACTCATCGCCAGATATTTATAGTAGTTAAATCTTGCAGGTCATGATACGCGAATAGAAGGAACAAGAATTTCGTACAAGATATTGACTGGCAAACCCAATGGGGAAAAGACCAGTGGGAAGATATTGCGTAGATGGAAGGATAATATTGGAAGGGACTGTGTGTAATGAACTGGAATTCAAGATAGAGCATGGGAGTCTTACTTTTGTAAGTGGCGCATTAAAATTTTGAGTTTCTAAAATCATAAAAGTAAGGTTATATGGCATAGAAGATTAGGATAAATGATGGGTCTGAATTTGGAAGGAGATCTAGTTCACATACTCTGATGATACTGAAATGGACATTGTTTAAATACACTTAAATGTGACACGTTTTTAAAGACAAATGTTCACTGTCGCAGACTGTCTGGTTAATAGATTAGAATGTTTTTTTTAGTGTTTTATCTAAACAATTTATATTTATATTCACGTACTATATAAGTGTGCCCTCTTGATTTAAATCTTAGAGTAAGTGAGAAATTTCCCTCACACCCTACCTCCTTCCCCATTCTTAAAAACGGCTCATATCATTTTGTTTTGAACACCAGGAACTATTTCATAAACTAAATATAATTCATCTTTTTTTAAGGTCTCTTCTCACTTTCAACTAACTGAGATGTTAGATTAACTATTATGCATCTACATTTCATCATTGAAAGTTTTTTTTACTTAAAAAAAATATGTATTTTTCAATTGTGTTGGATTTTTAAAAGGTTAAATTATTTTACTGTTCTAAATACTCTATTCAAAATTATAGAAAAAAATCACTATCCCGCCCTGAATCAAGGTCTATTACACAGCTAAGTATGCGGGGGGAGGGGGGGGTTGTTACTACTGGAAAACCTGGTATGCAAAGGAAATTTTAAAGTAAGAAAATATAACTATGGATGGACCCTCGGATCCTAAAAGATATTGTGGATTTGAGAAAATTTTGGGATCAAGACTTTAATTCTCCTCCCCCCCACCCAAGCAGAATTTGAATTAGAACTTTAATAGTGCTTATTAGTGGTTCAGAGCCCATTATAATAATTATAGGATGAATTCTACAACCAGGCCCCAGACCAGTGCTTTAACATTATTCCGAATGGATTATAAGACAAATGTTATCGGTTATTATTTGGATTTTATTTTCTCTTTTGTTCATAATTATTCCGGGATTCATAAAATATCAGATTTGACCCCAACTCTAATAACTACCCTGAGCTGTCTAAGGGTGAAAGCTTTGTAGAATGATGTGTGGTTGTGTAAATATTGGATGTCCAAGATTTCCAAGACCAGTGAACATTCACAAAATGCAAGTTAGGCTCTTTATTATTTCGATTCCCAATCATTTAATTATTTGACGCATTTCACAACAGTTTATTTTTACTTCCCTGAATCTATCCTGCAAGTTAAAAATTCTTATTCTCGCTTTAGATTTTGTTTGTAATAATAGTATGAAGGTATGATAAATACTAGATAAAGATGATGAATAGGATTGTTCTACATTTAATTGAATTAAATGGTATAAATTGGTTAGATGTGTGTGCAGGTTATGTTTCACTTTTCGGCAGGGTATGGAACCTAACCCGCCCGTAAAATTGGGGCCCCTACTTTATAGATGTGAAATTGTATCATTAAAAACAGTATTTGAATAAACTGTATGAAAATATTAGCAACACAAATAGGGGTAATATTTTAGTTTAAATAGTTAGCAGACATGATCCAACCTCAAATTGCATATTGACTTCTTTTTTAAAATCTCTTGTGCCATTGTGATGCTATCAGGCTATTTTGACGAACTAGCAATATTATTATTTTGCTATTTGGCAAGTGAACTGTAACAAGATACTTTCTAATGTCATATATTTCTTACGTTTTATTAATTTCCTTAAATTTCACATTTTACACTGAAAAAAATCTGGATGGAATTTAGTGGAAATTTCTTACTTTTACATTGCCTGGACACTTGATGTGTGTATTTTGTCTTAGAGACTAGCGCCGATACTTGGGTATTCCAAAGCGCCGAGACGGTTTCTGAACCTATAATGGTGTTCTGCCATAAAAACTCCTCAAGTAACACAGTTCGGCTACTTTCAACATTATTTTGTTGTAGCTGAGAATTATAATTTGTTTAGTGTGGACTAGTGTACCTTTGCAAACAGCTAAGTTTTGTTCAACATAACTTAGCCATGTGTATATAATGAAAAGTCGAGGATTTAATCAAATTGTATTGTTAAATAAATTGTAATAATTTATAAGCACATGTTCTTTTTACTATTATTATAAATAATTATAGGTAAGAGTCACAGATTTGTTTTAGATATTTTAACAAATATTTATGTATTAGGTATACATTGTGGACTGCTTTCATGAAACAACTTTTTTGAGTAGTGGAAATAATAAACATATAAGGGTTTCTTCTTGTGAAATGTGTGATTAAAAACAATAATAGTTCATCTGAACAATATTTATTTCATCATATTTTCTGTTTTGTTTTTTATGAATGGTGGTGCTTTCTAAACTTGCATTTTATTTTTTATTGTTTCTAGTTGGACGTTTTTAACTTATTTTGTGCATCTACAAATTACAGTAAATATTATGAGAATAAAATGAATTGAAAATATACTTGCAACCCGTGTAGAAACTCTGCATGTATAATATTATTATTAGAAGAAATATGCTTATGAGATGCTCTTGTGATAAGTTTTAATGTTGTGTAATTTTATTGTTGGATAGGTCATTGATTTCAGCAGTTTATATTTACATGCAGGAACATTTTGGTATTTTTCTTGCAATAATTTCCTACTGTGGACTTATCCTTTTTCGGTATTTTTAATAAACTTGGAAAGACACAAAAAAAAGGCTAGAAAAGAATTTTTGCACACAAATTATTCTTTCGTGGTTGGTGGTCCAACATGTTAAGTGTAGCGGGTGATTGTAACTAAACAAGTGTAATCATTGGGAATATCGTCATGAACTGTCTTTTCTTCGAAAGAAAGGAACATTTTCCCACAATTTGTGCATTCAGTGTCCATTTATAGTATTAAAAAGATGCACTTTTAACATATATAGACCTTTTTTGTTCTTCATAATACCCATGGGTTTTATATTAATTGGATGTCTGATGAAAAAAGGGATTTTGTTAAGAATTTAAAGCTAACCTATAGAAGCGAATTTATCTTCCTTTCCCCACTATCTTCATCCCCTTCTCTATAATCTGTTTTAGTATTTTCCAGCTCAGATGTAATTCTTATGTCACGTTTATATTACTTAAGCACAAAGAGGGGAAACTATGGGATTGGCTGGCACAGATAAATTTAGGTCTAAATAATTATCAAAAAGAGGTGTGTAAAGTATTCAGTAGACACCTATGTTTTTCCTCCGCATTTTTTAAGATATTCTAAACCGCACTAAAAGTTTGACAAATGTCTAGTGGCACAAAATACTTAGTACCATATTTTTTCAATTCTAAGACGCATTTATCCCCCCTTCAAACCTCCCTAGAAACGGGGTGCGTCTTTGAATCGATGGTGTCCTAGAATGGCAGTTCTTTTTCGACCAATGCTCGTTATGGCTCAGAAGATGATATATTATGGAATGTTGAAGATAAAGATGGCTCAGAAGAATCGGAATGATACTGATTTGGAAGGGAGAATAACATCACTACTGATAAAAAACATGTACTAATGTTGTTAGTAAATTTAATTCTAAGATAAAATAGTTCTTAAAAAGAGTATTTTAGCTTTTCAGTTTTATTTATTTTCTTAGCATCAAAGCTTTTATCTGTTGGTGCTACTGAAAAATTAAGGTGCGTCTTACAATAAATGGCATCTGAGAATTGAAGAAATATGGAATTTTTAAACATTTGTTAGAACTTGGAACATTTATTAAATTTGAAGGGTACAAGGGAAAAAAGAGGTGTAAAGTATCACTACACCCGTTTTCCAGGACGACCTCCAGCCTTGTAAGAATCCCAGCAAATCCTTTTTTTCCTAATTAATTTAAATAGGACATACCTTTTAACCATGATCTAAAGTGAATTAGAAAGATCACATGATTGTTTAACATGTGGTAGCACTGACTAGGTTTTGAGTTAAAATTGGATTCTCCCCCAGTTTCCCCTATACCTTGCATTTTAATTTATATTTCAACCAACTTTTTATAAAAGATTTAAAAATTGCTTCACTTATGTGAAAATCTCTTCATAACACACCCTTAAATATTAGATTAAAAATCATTTCATTATCTTCTCTTTTTTTTAGTTAATGAAAAATTCCAGTCACAAGATTAAATCTTATTTTTACACGTGTTTTTTGTCTTTTTTATCTCAAAGTTTCCCCTTAAAAAATATGTTTTAAAAGAATATTTATTTACTCTGTAAGGTATTTTTCAGAACATAAAATTGTACTGACTTTTTTTTTTTCATGTAAAATTTGATAAGACCAGGCCAGATATTTTCTTTATAATTGTAAAGATTTTACTTAAACATTCTGATACTTTTCCAAAGTATCACACAATTAATTTCAATAATAATTAATATTGAACACTCTTTGAAAGAACTAAAAGAAAGTTCAGTATTATTTTTTAACTAAATTTTATGATGCTCTCGATTTGTGTGTGTCTGTTTTCTTGTTATAAAATTATGAATATGCCTTCCATATTCATCTTAACATTTTTATCTTGCCATTTCGTTTATTTTATGCGGATGGCCTGAACGGGAAGATTTTAAATATGCTCGTCACTACTATTACATTATCCATTTTGTCATCTGACTCAAAACTTGGTATGAATGATTGTATATGGCTGTGTTTGTGTACGATAATAAAAGAAGACTTAATACTTTGTATTGTTCTTGATGCATTATTTGCTTATTTCAAGAATGTCATATTTATGGCTAGTCGATAGTTGGGAGTGAGTTGCTTCAGTGGCTGCAAGGTTTAAGACTCCACTCTTGCAATATATTTATTTATGGTATTTAACATACAAACATACACTTTCCGAACCAACTGATTATATCAGCACATGACTCATACCTTATATCTATAACAGATGCAACATCCAGCGCCCGACAGTTAATTCATCACTGTGAAAGGGTAAACTCACATTTCACCAATGATAAATCTTTCGTCCATAGGAATCTGACACGGAACTGTTTATCTCAGTAGACGGACACGCTACCTACTGAGCTAAGATGTCTGGCCTCATGGAATAGATTAGGTTCCCGAAGATGGGGCGATCAGGGTTTGAAACCCGACCAAGTTTACAGAGGTTGGTTTTTACTCAATTTGTTTTAAACTCTTCCTCCTCTAAAATTTCAACCTTCCTCATCCTTAGCACATTTGCTTAATTAGTAGTTATGCAAATAACCTGACCCAGTAGCAAGAGACAGTGTGTTAAACAAAAACAACAACAAAATAAAGCAGAAGGGTGTGTAAAGTTTTTTTGTTGTCTTTTTCCCCCAAATGTGAGATTGAAATGAAGTAGAATAAAATATATTAAATATTCTGAAATTGAATCAAAGTTTAGTATCTAATAAACATTGTTGTATGTTGAAGACAAAAAATGCATATTTGTATAACTTAAGATTAAACAATAGTAATAAAAATATCAAAATTTGCCATCTGTCAGGAAAATATTGAAAGCCGTTGTTAAAAAATGTGACCAATCTAAGCTATATTAATTTTATCAATCTATATTTGATATTAAATTACATAAAAATCACACTTGAAATTTTTAGCATTTACACGATGGCACCTAATATAGCTTGTTTAATTTGTAGTCGGATCCAGATAGGAAGAAAATTTTTCGACAGTTACAACCTTTACTAAAACAATTATAATAAAGGTATCTGTGAAGTCATGTTATCTGCAGCTTCCAAATTTGATAAATTGTACATAAAATAATACTAATAAATATCTTAAAATCATAATTGAGTCTTAAAAAATCTGTCTTTTACTAAAGTTCTTCTCATTCAACTAATACTTTAGTTTTCGTGTCAACATTGAGAGGTGTAACCATTGGTGGGACAGAATATACAAATGTTAATATTCTCTTGTGGTTTTTCTCTATTTTTTAATATAAAAAATTAAAATTGTGTGTAATTGTGACTACAAAGTATGAAGAAATTAAGTGGTTTTTTTTCTCTCAAGGCCTAGCCTAACTGTTTTTAATTTGTCTTAAGTCGACTTCGGCGGTCTTGGAGTGAAGTGCTCGCCTCAGGACCCGATGTTCGTGGGTTCAAACCCAGCCGGGGTACACTGATTTTCTTGAGCACAACTTCCTTCGGAGTGGAAGTAAAGCCATCGCTACCATGTAAATTGTGGCATGTAAAAAACCCTCTAAGGTATGTGAAAATAACTCTCCCGGCAAAATTGGTAGGCCCTTCCACTCTCGCTCATAGAAATTCTCATGTGCAGATATACTCATTCGGTTCCAAAAGTGCAAGGTAGATACCCCAAATAAATAAAGTAGTTTGGCTTCATGACCTATCACTAGCATTACATAATTTTATATATTTATTGGTTTCGTGAGGCATAAAAGTAATCATTTTTCACTTCCGAGTCGAGATTGAATGAAATAAAATTATTCAAGTTTGAGCAATATTAAAGTCCTATAAATATTTGAGTTGAATTTCTGTAATAGGTCCATCCATGACACTTACACAGAAATATAAATGCTAATTATGATTTTTTGATAAAATAATTATTCACAAAAATTCAGATCTTTTTTTATCTAACCTTACTATAATTGCAAAACTAATATGCATTTTAATGAAACTAAAGGAAATATTAAGGGACTATGTTAGCTAAGAAACAATTTAAACTAGAAATTTTACAGATAAATTCTAAGATTCAGAGTACCTACTTACTCTTGATTTTTCGGGCTTTGGAAAATTAAACTTACATGGTTTGTTAGAACAAATTCTAAAACTGCACTTTGTAAGTACTCACATCTCCCTGATAGTGTGCACATCGTTTTCGTAAATGTCCAAGTAATTAAAATTTTATAATATTTTGGAGAAGGTACAGGAAAGATGGATAGAAACACACAAAAGGAACGGGCACGATATGGTTTTTACAATGTTTACATGTTCCTATCTAAGTGTCCTATCATTCTTTAAAATTAAAATTCACTTCTTACCCCCCAGTTTTGATGGAATAAGACCTAAGTTGGGTGGTAACAATCAATTTTCTTTAAGAGGCAGTTGTTACCTCTTTGTACAGTGGCAGCAATGTAAAGTGTGAACTGTGTTCTTTTCATTGTAAAAGTCATATCTGATTTGTTCCTTTTATACGTTTCTATCCACCTTTCCGGTACCTTCTTCAAAAATATACAACTAACTCATAAAGCAAAAACAGGTTTTCCTTAAAGATTTAAGTAATTAAAATTTCTTACAAAACTAATTACATTTATAATAATTTTATATTGGGAAGTTATAATGAGTAATGCTAAAGTGTAATGATGAGTTTCCTTTCCTTTCTACCTTATTTTTGCAAGCAATAATACTCTCGCTAGGACCTGTTATTATTATTATTATTATTATTAGCACCGCGTCTTACTACCCGTTCGGGCTATACGCACTTACGCTAATGTGCAATGGTAGGGTGATTGTGAGATGAAATGGAGGACCTACAGTTTAACGTGGGATCCGAACCACGGTGGTAGGCCTGGCATTCTTCACATTCACAAGTTGTGATTTAATACACGTCTTATCAGAGGTGAAGGAAGGGTTTGGCAATCAGATAAATCTGTGCCGGGACCAAGGATTGAACCCCGGACCCCCAGCACAGAAGTCTGACACCTTACCCCTAGACCGCTAGGTCCTGTTAAAAGCTTACTCGTCAATAAAGTAATGAATTGACAAATTGAGTTAAACCATCTTCGATGCTCGTATTGGTCTAGGCCATTAATTTCACAATAGAGTGAATTGCCGACGACCGAGTTCTAGGCTAGAATCCTAGTCAGCCGTGATGAATCTGGCGTTTCCTTTATGGTTTTCCCGCTCTTAGGCGCAAGTGTGCGTTCATGTCATCTTAATTCAATCTTTATCAACCTTAACACAATATAATAATTAGTACATACACATAAAACCTAAATGAGTAGTGAAATACACTGACAAAATTAAAAGGTTAAGTGCACACAAATTATATTGTTTCGTTTTGGAAAATATTGGTTAAGTCTTACTTTTTTTTCACAAATGCGAATCATATGCATAGTTGTACCTGATTCACACATTTTATTTTTTCAACAACATTTACATATACAATGTTAATTAATTTAACAAATATGTGTTTATGTCTAAACACATTTAGAATATATATTGTGCTGTACATTTTTGTTATTCACTCTGAACAATGACAGTTTTTGCTACACAGTAATACCGGCTTCACAAAAGAAAATTTCCTTTACCTATTAGCTTAAAATATGTGGAACGAAGCTGTGAGGCTTTACACTTAAATTTCCATTTCATAAAACATTTCTAATCTCCGTTACAAAAATACATACATATGGATTTGGTGCATTTGTGGATACTTTTTTTTCTATGTAGGCCTTACTATCAGAGTTGGAAAGGTTAGTAAATTCAGAAAATTGATGCAAAAAGTGTTTATTCAAGATATTGTTATGATTAGGATTGAGTATAATGAAGCCTTAAATCCCTGGAATCCTTATTGTGGTTTGATATTTCAAACAAATTCAATTTTTTTTTTAAATCTCAATACAATGTTTATAGCATCAATCTAACACTTGAATGAATATGAACAAATCCATAACTAAAGAAACAAAATTATTCAAACGTCAAAAGTTAAACTAGTTGACTCCTAATATTTTCTAAGATTTGTAGATAAAATGTTGATTTAGATTTGAGAAAGAGTGAATTTGACCAAACTTTAGTTATGATTGTTCAAATTTCTAAACTTTTCTAAGCCTTCATAAATAGAGATGGGCTAAACAGTGATTTTACGATTACTGTGACTGGCATTCACAGTGTCTTGATGGACCGATATTTTTCCACTTTCCAAACACGGTAAAGCTAGTATTTATTTAGCTGCTGTCCGAGTAAGTGAGTACAATCGCGTATTTCTGAGTACTTGATATTTACTCAAATGTCTAATAATAATAAGTAATACTAAGGGCCAATTTTATAGTCAGATTTAGTGAGCCTAAAGTGCGAGTCGATACTAAATACAGGACGACACCTACCTAGACCAAAATGGAATGGGCCAGTTTCACATATGAAACTGGCCCATTCCATTCAATTTCAGGTAGGCGTTGTCCTGTATTTAGTTTACCGCCGCACTTGAGGCGTACTAAATCTGACTATTAAACTGGCCCTAAATCTATAGCTCGACTGCTGTTGCCATCTTATGTGAATATGTCCGATCACTGATATCTCCAATAACCGATACTTTTGAGATAGAGTCACTGGGAGTAACGGTGATCAAGTGGTATCGGTGAAAAAAATCACAGTAATTGATTTATCACCCATCTCTATTCATAAGTAACAATCAAAATAAAACTTATATTTATTACTAACATTATCAACTCTTTAATATTCACACACTATTTAAAATTTAAACTTCTATATATTATCACATTGACCAGGCAACATTCATCAATTTCTATTTTCAGCTTTAAATGGGTAGTCGGTAAGGTTTTGTTAAGCTTAAACTTACTACACGATTGTCTAAATCTAAGGCACCAGCTAACTATCATGTTACAGATATTTTAGGGTGTGGAAAAGTATGTAGCCATTTAAACTGTTAAGTGGGTCAGTTTACAGATTGTATTTGACATCCAAGCTCATTCATACAAATAGATTGTAAAATTTTTTAAGTGAAAACTAACTTTCTCTGAACATTTGTTCATCAAAGACAATGGAACATCCCAGAACTATGGTATTAAGTTAAGCTCCTTGAAACATTATCACCAGGATGTTATATCTTATTTTAAAATTAATGTTTCAAAACTTTTAACTATTGTACCCCTAATTTAGTATATCTTAGCATTTTTTAAACTTTACATCCAATACTTTCCAGCCTATCACCTGTGGTCTGTTTTTTATTCAAGCCATATATCTCCCACTACCGGCTTGCTAGGACTGTCGTAGCTTCCTTTGTCTTATAATCTAACTTAAGACTAGGACAGACACAACATCCAGTCCAGGCCATTAATTTATTACTGTGAAAGGGTAAACCCACATTTCACCAATGATAAATTTTTCTGCCATGCCGGGAATTGAATCTGGGACCCTTAGCTCGGTAAACGGCCACCTACTGACTGAGCTAAGGTGCCTGATAATATACCATAACACGACGACATAAAAAAGTAAATAGATGTTTCGCTTAGATTAAAAGTAATAGTTAAAATCTTAATAAATCTTCCTTTGGGGTGAATGATTGTCACTTATAAATATTAGTTCTAATTTATCTTTAAAAAAAATCACACCTGGACATAGAAACTGAATTTTGACTTTGTTAAGGTTTAATTTCCAAACAAATATTTTAATCTATTTGTTTGAAAGTTAAAATAAGAAAGTTTGTGAGGAACATGTTAGCTGTCACGAGGAGAAACAAGATTAGGAATAAAGTTATCGGGGAAAGAGTTGGGGTACAGGGAGTACATGAGATAATGGAGGAAACAAGACTGAGATGGTATGGACATGTAATGAGGATGTTGGAGTACATGAGATAGTAGAGGAAGCAAGACTGAGATGGTATGGTCATGTAATGAGGATGTTGGAGTACATGAGATAGTAGAGGAA
>CABFWO010006751.1:0-13437 GCA_902155825.1 Timema genevievae | reverse complement strand
GGAGGGGCGAGTTAGAAGGATGTGACATACTTTTTAGTCGGGGAATTTTAGGAAATGATCAGGGAAAAGTTCGGGGATTTCATTGATCAAGTTGAGTAGACACCATGTGTATAGAGCATTAATCTCATTAGTGCGCAAAAACTTACACACTTAGTGAGGCAGTGAATATAAATGATTAACAAAATGTAAGGAGCACAATATTATCATATCGGATACGGATAGGATCAATTTACACAGCCAAAGGGTTAAGCTTATATTAGTTGGTACAGTTTTGGTCCTAATATACAAGGGTTGCCAACTTTATTTTACATTGACACCACCAAACGTTCAAAATGTGGACAATTTCACAACAAATTTGGTGCTTTATTTTAGGATGATTTCTTCAAGAAGTTTTAATTTTAGTTACATCAAATCTCAACATGCTTACAAATTATTCAACACTTATTTAATATGTTATCAAATAAGAACCATGATATGAGACTATAATCACATTAAACACACAAATTGTTCAGTGTTCTGTAGCTGGCCGCTTCTGGATCCAAGCTCTTATGTTGGGCAAATTAAAAATTCTTTCTTTGAAAGACTTCAGGGTTGGGTAACTATCCAGAGCTTCTTTGCCGAATATCGCCTCAAAGCCTTCAAGAGATACCGCGAATACTAAATCTGTCCACGTGACCTGTGAAGAGTTCAAAAATATGCATTAAAATGAACAAACTGATAAAAAAAAGAAGAAAAAAAATTGATATTACTACAATAGACTTGAATATTCTACATATTTACCATGTTAAAATTTAAAATTTTATCAAAATATTTCTGTCTATAATTATACTGGGTTTTATATATTCCCAAACAAATTACACCGTCCTACCCCATGTAAAATAACATTTATAGTGAATTTAGTTATTAAATAAAACAGTTTTTTTTATCAGATTCAATTCTTTCATAGTAGGCTATTTGGGCCATCAAATAAACATAATAATTTAACTCAAAATAAATTAAAATGTTAAGTAGTTTCATGATTCTAATATTTATTTCAAAAGTAAAATATTTAATCATGGAAACATTATTTGGACCCTTAAAGTAGTGAAGTACCCGTACACTTTATAAACCATGGGCCATCAGTATACCCAATCCAAAATGTCTCGTTAGAAAATGTCCCATTCAACCAAAACCACCTACTATTATTTTTGTATACGCGCCGAGATAAGCTAACCTTGAGAATATACCATAAATATACACAGCTCTTCACATAATGTGTCTTAAACGCTTTCTTCACTAAATTTTCACTTTTTAGTTTATTTTTCCTTATTTTTAACAATTTTATTTATTAGAAAGTCATTTAGCCACCGGACTTTCTCATTGTTAAAACATGAATAAATATAAAAATGTGACCTAGCCAAGAATCGGTTTACAAAATGAAATGGATGTGATATATTTAGAATTCATATCAAGCATGTCAATAGTATGTTCGAAACAACGCAAATTGTTGGGGTAACTTTTTTTGACGGGCAGAATACACAAGAGAAATGTTTCAACCATTTATCTGAACGAAATATGTAAAAAAGTGGTGGGAACTTTTTTTAACACTGTCTAACTACCTGTATTTTTGTGGAGGGAGAGTAGAAAACCATTTTGGGAAAAAAGCCACCCTTAGTACATCCGACCAAGATTCAAACCTCAATCCCCCCCGTCTTTAGCAGTATAGTCTACTGCGAGTGTAGCACATTAAACCTTATGGACCCCCGAAGTGAGTCACATTTTTTCATCCAATACCTCAACCGCTTCTTTGATTCTTAAATAATGTTAACTCCATTACTTACCGCACCGCCGACAAAGAAACCATTATTCTCGTTCAGAACATTCTCGAACTTTTTTAAGTAGTAGGGGATAGTTTCTTTGATTAGTATGTGTTTCTTTTCCTCCTTCTTGACCGGATCTGGTTCCGAGCGAAAGGCAGACAATACTGAAAAATTAACATTAAAAAATTAAACTTAATAAATCTTAAGTGTAGGGTCTAGGGGTAAGGTGCAAGACTTCTGTGCTGGGGGTCCGGAGTTCAATCTTCAGTCCCAGCACAAATCTATCCGATTGCCGAACCCTTCCTTCACCTCTGACATGACGTATATTAATCACAACTTGTGAATGTGAGGAATGCCAGGCCTCTACCGTGGTTCGGATCCCACGTTAAACTGTAGGTCCTCCATTTTATCTCACAATCACCCTACCATTACACATTAGCGTAAGTGCGTACAACCCGAACGGGTAGTAAGATGCGGTGCTAATAATAATAATAATAATAATAATAAATCGTAGTGTAAGTTTTTCAATCTTAAGGTTCAGCAGAAGGGAGCGCAAGTATTTTTACAGTTCTTATAGAATAGAAATTTTTTGTCAAAAATAAATCAAATATTTCTTCAGTAGCAACATAGAGTTTAGTTTTCTGCATACTCTAATATCAACAGATCTTGAATATCTGTCAAGGGTGTCCTGGAAATTTGTAAAAACTTGTCAACACTTTTTCTCTTTATTTGACAACATTCAAAGACACCCTTGACCGATATTCAAGATCTGTTGATATTAGAGTATGCAGAAAACTAAACTCTATGTTACTACTGAAGAAATATTGTATCTATTTTGTCCAAAAATATTTAATGCTATAAAAACTGTACAATTACTCGCGCTCCCTTCTGTCGCACCTTAAAATAAAACCTTTAAAATCACCATGAACAACAATCAAGATGTCCTATGTTTTTCTAAGGGGTCTTAAGCCACGTAACATTGTTGAGAGATGGAGAGTGATGGGTGATCTCTAATGTCTACATGGTGTTAAATGTTGGGGTTGGGTGTAGTAAAAAAATGTAAGGATAAAATCCTAGGTGTATTAAACATATAAAATAAATTAGTACTGAAATTTTTCAAAAACCTTGTAATTGGTTTCCAGTAAATTACAGTTATCAGGTGTGTAGATACAATATAGTCTGAAGGGGAGTGAAGAATTTTATTCGAAAAACAGAATTTATTTGATAATGTGGCTTTGTTCAAAATGTTGTGTGAATAAAAAATAAAATGTTATGGTGATCAGTCATGTAAGAAATTAAACTATGGTCATTATTAAAATAGAGGTATTTTTACAAAGCTCAAACCAAATTATGTTTAGCATGGCAAAACACATCAAAATATAATTATTTCTAGCGCCAAGGTTGTATGTTACATCAATATCACGTTATATAATAGTTTGGTATTATCCGCAGTTTCACATACTTACTACCATGAGATCTAATATAAATTACATGATTTTTTATATCCAATAGCAGGTAGAATAGGGGGGATAGAGGAGGTTAGAGGGAGCAAATGAGGAAAATTCATAGTGTCGGACAAATTTTAAAAAATGCCACCAAAATGCTTTAGTTAGTAAAAAAAAAAATTACAGACACAATCTCTTTTAATACATGATACGCATCCCCCAAATTAAATTTACGAGTATATCTACCACCGGTTAGACAATCCTTACCCTGCCTGAGGTCTGACAAAGTATCCACCAGCATGTCGCACTGAAGACTTTCCCAGGCGTCCTTCCCCGCCAGGCCAAACTCTTTGGCCAGGTAGCGAGCAATGGCAATGGATTGACCGACAACTTTACCATCCACCTCCAGTACAGGCAACACACCAAATGGAAGACCTGCAAATAAATATCAAGGATATCTGCTTCTCCCAACTCTTTCTTGGCCTCCCTTGCGGTCTTTATCCTACATACTTTATTTCCATCATTTTATTTGGCATCTTCTCTTTTTCCATCCCCATTACATGTCCATGCATAACTATGTGTGTGAATGTTGATAGTATTTTCAGAACAAGTCAGCTTTCACAAGTGACATCACTAATGTTTTTTTTCTTTCAAAGGTTCGCCTTATTTATCGTGTCCCATCTTCATCCCTTACCATTTAACTTTTGAACTAATTGACAAGATTATTATTATTATTATTATTAGCACCGCGTCTTACTACCCATTCGGGTTATACGCACTTACGCTAATGTGTAATGGTAGGGTGATTGTGAGATGAAATGGAGGACCTACAGTTTAACGTGGAATCCGAACCACGGTGGAGGCCTGGCATTCCTCACATTCACAAGTTGTGATTAATACACTAATTGACAAGACTTAGACCAAACTGTTTTCACGTAGACCACCACTACAAGCTTTTTTTTTATTTTAATATCACTTGTTGGGTATCAAAAAGATGGGGGCTACAAAATTTATAAAAATTGTATTCTTGTTTGGCGATCCAAAACTATCACGGTGTTAAACTGCCTCTGTTAAATTTGGAATAGTTTTAGTCTGGGTGCTATGTTAACATGCCTATAAATATATTTTAAGTGTTTATAAATGTTCGTAAATAATGTTCAAAATCCATTTTAAATTTATTTAAACCAAAATTAATACATATTTTTGAATTTTATTTATAATTCCTTATAAAGTTTTGAGAAATAAAAATTTCTATGGATTTTAACAAAGTTTGATAAGCAATTAATAGACTAATTTTGCACAGAATAAATATGAAAAATAGATATTTTAAACTATGACATTTGACACTCAAAAAAAGAAACAAAATTGAGAAGTTTTTAATTAAATTTAACATATGTAAATGCTATCCACTAAACGAAAAATGTTGCTCAAAGTTAACAAAACCAAAACAAACCTTTATAGAATATAAAAAAAACTTTAAACACAATTATACTTTATGACACCCTTTTCAAATACCTTTTTTTAAGGGTCTATAGTATGTACCCATGTGAGCGAAATTTGAAAAATGTGTAGTTTTATCATGTGTAGAAATAAAACATGTATAATATTGTAATTATATTTGTCACACATTAGTGAAACATCCCTTAGCACCAAGCTCTGAATACAACTTCTATCTACGACCCTTGGGGTGTTACTGGCACAACCTACCCCCTTACCTTCGTTAGGGGAGGGTGGGGTGTTGTTGAGCGACTCATCAGAAGCAAGGGTACCAAGCCTACAAGCAACCCAAGCTCCACGGGTACCAAGCCTACAAGCAACCCAAGCTCCACTGGTAACAAGCCTTACAAGCAACCCAAGCTCCACTGGTAACAAGGCTACAAGCAACCCAAGCTCCACTGGTAACAAGGCTACAAGCAACCCAAGCTCCACAGGTAACAAGGCTACAAGCAACCCAAGCTCCACAGGTAACAAAGCCACAAGTAACACAAGCTCCACAGGTAACAAAGCCACAAGTAACACAAGCTCCACAGGTACCAAAGCTACAAGCAACCCAAGCTCCACAGGTAACAAAGCTACAAGCAACCCAAGCTCCACAGGTAACAAAGCTACAAGCAACCCGAGCTCCACAGGTACCAAGCCTACAAGCAACCCAAGCTCCACAGGTAACAAAGCCACAAGTAACCCAAGCTCTACAGGTACCAAAGCTACAAGCAACCCAAGCTCCACAGGTAACAAAGCTAGTAGCAACCCACCCTCAATGCTAGACAATTAGCCAAGTTTCAAGTGGTGCTAACCCACCTTTAACGTATTGAAATAACACATTTGAAAGTAACAAGGTTGAAAGTCACTCACCCTTCTTGATCTCTGGCCACTTCTCCCTGGAGATACGCTCGTCCTCGTATTCAACCTCGGCGTACGCGAAGATAAACCGTATGTGTTCCGCTCGTCCGCGGGAGTTGAAGTACCTCAACTTGTACGATGGCGCCATCTCGATTTACACCTGCAGACAAGGAAAAATTAAATTTTGTTATATTTGTGCTTTTTTTTTAGTACCGCATCTTACTATCTGTTCGGGCTATACTCTTACGTACTAAATTACCCTAATGACTTTAGGGATGAAGAAGGTTGTATTTATAGGAAGGGTACCCACATTTACGTGGAGGAATGGTGGAAAAACATTTAGGAAAACCACCCTAAGTACATTCGACCGAGATTCGAACCTCGATATCCCCGTCATCGGCAGTATAATCTACTCCGAGGGTAGCGCCTTAGACCATGCAACCACCGAAGTGGGTAATCTCGTTTTAACTAGGCCACAAGAAACTCTTTTAGCTTTTTTATCTCGCAGTCTTAATATTCTACTAAAGTTCCCGTCAAACGCGTGTGAATTAACTTTAAATAAGCTTGTTAGTGATAGCTATCAAAGTAATATAGTTTTTTGAAATACGTGGAGCAAGATAAAAAAATGGGAACAAGTCAAAAAGCCGGCGTTTCCCAAACTGTCACCGGTTGTGTACCCTTCTAGAGCTTATGGCCCTATAAACGTAGCTCTACCATCTCTTCATTTAAAAAACCTTCTATTTTCTAAAATTAATTTTTAACATACGAGTAGGTTTGGTGGTAAGTTATACAAAGCTATGACATAGGAAAATAAAGTCGCATGATATCACGTCAATATTTGCAATAATTGGTTCATAAGGTTTCACCATTATTAAAAAAAAGTTATAATTAATAAATCTCGGAGGTACGTTGTGTGCCCCTGGGGGGGGTATGCGCACCACAATTCAAGAAACAATGCTCTAAAGAATATACGTTTTAGTAGGCATATATTCGGGTACATATTCCTAAGTTGGTACTAAGTGTAATAAAATACTAGCTTTTACTTTTTTTACCCGCTTCTGTGGCTGCATCGTCTAAGGCGCTACCCTCACAATAATCTATACTGACTAAGACGGGGAGATCGGGCTTCGATCCCGGTCGGGTACACTGAGGATGGTTCCCCCAAAATATAGTCTTCCACTCTCCACGCAAACGCGGGTGCACTTTCTCAAAATTAAACCTTCCTAATCCTTAACGGATTCGTGTAATTAGTACATAGGTGTATAGTCCGAACGGGTAGTAAGACACGGTGCTAAAAATATATATATTTTTCTTTAGGCCCGCACATTACTGGAATAAAGGGTAATTTAAAGATTATGCCAATTTGGTACAATAAATTAAAATTTGTTTTTATTATTATTATTATTATTATTAGCACCGCGTCTTACTACCCGTCCGGGTTATACGCAGAAATTTGTTTTTAGTCAGCCCTTCTTTTTACCCAAAGTTAAAAAAAAATGTACTAAAGAACCTTATAGACAGATATAAACGTTACTAGAGCTACTTCATGCATTCATACGTCAACTAATGTGATCTACTAACGCAACTTTTAATATATACTATCAGTACATAAAAAAAACCACTAATAATTTAGTAAAATGTTATCAATGTTGACTTTTCCTCTTTCTATGAGTTTATGACTGTACACTATCAGTGTGACCAACTCTGCAAGGATCAAGTCATGTAATCCCCAACTATGGCAAAAATGGACACACTGATAATGTTCCGGACACAGTTTCAACCTACGGACCGGACCGGCTGCACAGAGATTGGTATTTATTGACCAATCCAAGTAAATGCCCGAGGGAATTGTTATCGACCTTAACCCATGGAGATAAATCCTCTTATATTTATGTTGGATGTGGTGACTTTTTTTAAAAAAAATTACGTATTGTAATAATCCTTTCACCAAGACAGGACACAGCCCACTTCGGTGGCCCGCGTGGTCTAACGCGCTACTCTCGCAATAGACTAGACTGCCGATGACGAGGAGATCGGAGTTCGAATCTTGGTCAGGTGCTCCGAGGGTGGTTTAAAAAAAACCATTTGAACCAAAATAAATAAAAGATATCTTAAGTTAATATTATGTTTAGTTGAAAATAAACTTTTTTAACGGGGGAGAAAAAGTTATGTTCGAATTCCGCGCTGACAGATATTCAACAACTGTTGATATCACCATGTGAAGAAAACTAAACGCTTAATGTTTGTATTGGAGCAATATTTGATTTATTTAGGCAAAAAAAAAAGTTTTAGTGTAAAAACTGCAAAAAAACGGGGGGGGGGGCCTTTTCTTGCATCCCCTTCCACTCCACCTTAAACTAAATAGTTCTACCGAAGAGGATTTTAAATAATTTGACAACAAAACAATGTTTTTTGGTACGAATCTAAAATCGCGTTCCTTTCGATGTCACTTTAAGTGCACTATCATTTGCGTGGATAGAGTATGAAGAAACAATGGGGAAGATTATTAATATTATTATTATTATTATTAGCACCGCGTCTTACTACCCGTTCGGTCTGTACGCACTTACGCTAATGTGTAATGGTAGGGTGATTGTGAGATGAAATGGAGGACCTACAGTTTAACGTGGGATCCGAACCACGGTGGAGCCCTGGCATTCCACACATTCACAAGTTGTGATTAATACACGTCTTGTCAGAGGTGAAGGAAGGGTTTGGCAATCAGATAAATCTGTGCCGGGACCGAGGATTGAACCCCGGACCCCCAGCACACAAATCTGACACCTTGCCCTTAGACCACCAGGTCACCTCCATTGGGGAAGAAAACTACTCCAGTGCATGTACAACACGAAGGTCCCAAAGAGTCTTTTGTTCCGGAAAGGTCGCCTGCCTGTCCCAACGTATTTATTGTAAACAATGGAGGTAACGCGGTTTAGAGAACACTCTTGTAATTGTGTCTCGAGGCGCATGCGCGACTTTTAAAACAACCTCTCCTCCAGTAACTTCCATTATACGATGCTTTGCGTAACGAGATTACCTCCTTAGAGAACTTGCGCACATAGAGCGACCCCCAAGCTAAGAGTGACAAAGGTCTCTTTCCCCGAATGTGGGTGGGGGTTCGAATCACTGCGAATTAAAGAGATCCATTTCAGCTTTTTGGTAAATTAAGCTTTAGGAAGAGGTTCGTCTAGAGCTGTGACGCATTACCTTGATTGTATTTAGGCCTGATTCTAGGTAAGCGATCAACACGACTGCAAGATATTGTTCCTCGACCATAGTCACTGTTGTGGAAAATAAATTTCACTTAAAAAGCAACTCAAGTAAATAACCCCTTTTTCTTTAATAAGTTCTGAGAGAAATTATATTTCCAGACCCTATTTGTCGCTAAGAGAGCTAATGAAAACTTCATACACTTGACTGTATTTAACATTGTTTATAGGAAAAAAAGTGTAAACTTTACTAATATAAATAATTTAATATCGTTAGCATTACATTCTTACTCGATATTATATTCATATGAGTACTTAGGCTTACACCCCGGTAATTAGCCAGTATCAAACGTATATCATAATTAGTGTATTTTAATATAATCTTCAACACAGACTTTGAAAAACTGCTTAAAAGTTCCCACTACTTCGTTTGTAAACTAACTAGACACATAACTAAGAGCTATTTTACGGTTTTTTTTATAATTCATTTACAGTTTACACGATATACGGGCTATGTAAAACTTTAAGCACATTAAATTCAAAAACAATTTTATTTTAAATCAGATAACTACAAACATTCTAAGGATGTAGAGAAAAACAAACGTTTTTTGTAAATTAAAAACAATGAAAACATGGTATTCTGGTAAAATTTCCAGATTATTTTTTCGACACAGATACAGACTGCTACCGATAACTATCTCTCAAGAAGAGTACGTTATCTATTCTTTTCTTCTTTTACCACGTAGATAAGGGATCGTTTTATTGTGTTGTAGTTCTTTGGGGCTTCATATTTTGAGTAATCCGAGTGTTTTGACGACGTTATATGTGATATTCTAAAGTATTATTTGGAATTAAACATATTCTATCCTACTTTATTACGTAAAGATGTGGACACTCATTTTTCTGCACCATAATGTTTCAATTAAAATATTAGTAACAAAATATTTTTTTTTCGCCGCGTCTTACTAACAGTTCCAAATTTAGAATTTTAAATATATATCTATACACGATGTATTATACATTGCTATATATTATTATTATACATTATATATATTATAGGCCTATATTGCTGGTACATTTTCTATACACTATATTCCTCATTCCTATAACATTATTGCTTTTTACACTTATCCTATATAATATTTAACGTATAAATATATTAAATAGCATATCCTATATCATAAATATTTAATATATACATTAGAAATAATTTTTGCGTACTACCCAAACGTATAGTAAGACGCGGTGCTAATAACAATATATATATATGAATACATGTATTAATACATGCATATATATATAAAATCAATACATGTATACTATAAATATGTAAACATATTTATATACATATTTAAATATATATTAAATATCGATTATAAATATATTAATATTCATTATAGGTCTATAAGATATACATATATATATATGTATATCTTATAGACCTATAATGAATATTAATATATTTATTATAGGTCTATAAGATATACATATATATATATATATAACATTATTGGGTTTTATATATATATATAAGAATGTTGGAAGATATAGTTTAAAGAAAATGTACCAGTATTTTTTTGAGGGAGAGTAGGAAACCACCAAATTAAAGCCAATCCTCAGATCATCCGACCAGGATTCGAACCCCGATCTCCCTGTCTTTAGCAATCCACTATATTGCGAGAGTTAGGCCTAGATAATTCAACCACTGATGCGGGTAATAAGATAATAAATAGGGCCTACATTTCAATATTTACAACAAATGTGTCAATTCAAAAAGTTGTTGATTTACACACACACACAAAAAGATACTTACAATTTTGCTATGGCAATTATTATTTGTATTTTAAGTACTCTATTCCCCCGCCCCCCACACATTCAAAAACAGAGTATTTGTTAATTTCTCAGACAAGGCTTTCCTCGTAAAAACAATAATTTTGACAAAATCGAAAAAAAAAGGGGGGGGTGGAACTGCCCACCGTTACATGAACAGTATAGCATGATATGTCAAATCGCGTCGAGTATTAACCGCATACAAGCCACCCCATCACTTCCGACACGGCACACTTCCGGCCCAATACCGCTGGCCGCCATATTGGCGAGATCACAAAATATAATGTTCATCCAGCTCGCTCGAGGACACGCACGGAATTTTTGTTATGAAGTAACGTTTACAATATACAAGCTTTTTTTGTTTGCGGTCAGTGCTCGGAAGTATTTTAATTAACTAGCAATCCCGCACGGCGTTGCCCGTGACCCACTGTGGTATAAGAATTATATAAGGCACCCCCCTCTCCCGCCCCATATGGTGCCCAATTTCAAATGGAAACATAATTCTAAACTAGATTAAAAATATTTTCTTCAAAAAATTTGCTAAAAAATATCCTAATTAAAAAGCTAATTAAAAATTTTAAAATCCGCCTTCGAGGTGCATTCGGACCCCCTTCCGTCCACCTATGTTAAAAATTTCAGATCTCTGCGTGCCTTAGATTTGGCTGAACATCGCACACAAACAAACAAACAAAAACTTTCTTTTATTATTATAATATTACTCTAATTAGTATTATTAGTTCACTAACATTATACCCGTTTAATTGATCAACGGCTTCATTTATGATAATGTAATGTGTCCCATTAGCATTTGTTGGACAAGGATTGCTAATAGGAATACATTTTTAGTGACCCTAAAAAACTAGGAGACATATTTAAATTAAAGTATCTATGAGTATATCAAATATTCACTCCAATGAATGTGTGAAATTCTTCATCAATTGAGAATTTCATAATAAACCATTTTTGTATTTACATTTTCGTGTTTTTTTTTGTCGGTCACAAAGTAATCCTGCACCCTTTTCTGTTCAGCTTCCTAGATCTTCTATACTAACTACTCGAATGGTTTTAGGGATTAGGAAGGTTATTTACAGAGAGCGTACCCGCATTTACGTGGAGAGAGAGTAGAAAACTTTTTTGTTAAACTCAGTACACCCGACCGAAATCTCGACCTCCTTGTCATCGGCAGTCTAGTCTACTGCGAGGGTAGCGCCTTAGACTATGCGGCCACCGAAGCGTGTCACGTGTCTGTTATGTAACAATAATATTACCAGACACTGACAATGTGTCATAAGTAATGAAAGCGGCACATTTCTCGAATCTTCCAAAACAATTGTGTCAGTATCTTTCTTGGCCTGGTCTCCACTTTGGCTACCCATAGATCGGCCAAACTTGTGGCCGATGTTTACGTTAAAGACAAGTAACTGATCGAAAGACTCGAAGGTCATTTGAAACCTCTATGGAGGTGGTTACCAGAATCGATCAGTTTTCTGTCTTCACACATGTGCGGTTTCGTCTATGTGTGATTCAATGCTATCCTGACAACTTAGCTCAGTCAAGTGCGAGGATGCCTATTTAGTTTAGAACCTCAAGATTCAATTCCAAGTATATTATTATTATTATTATTAGCACCGCTTCTTACTACCCGTTCGAGTTATACGCACTTACGCTAATGTGTAATAGTAGGGTGATTGTGAGATGAAATGTAGGACCTACAGTTTAACGTGGAATCCGAACCACGGTGGAGGCCTGGCATTCCTCACATTCACAAGTTGTGATTAATACACGTCTTGTCAGAGGTGAAGGAAGGGTTTGGAAATCAGATAAATCTGTGCCGGGACCGAGGATTGAACCCCGCACCCCCAGCACAGAGGTCCGACACCTTACCCCTAGACCACCAGGTCACCCTAATTCCAAGTATCTACATTTTTCAGTCATGCCCGAGATTCAAACCTGGGTGCCTTGCTTGGCTAATTTATTCGTATATACACGATTACTTTATTCGCATAGTCCCAGCTAGTCTAGCATTGATGACCACACTGCCTAAGGCGTCAAGCTCGCGCAGCTCACATTTTTTTCTCCGACACTTTGTTGACACAGAAGTAGCAGTCTTGCAACATAAACTACGCCATAGTAGAACAATGCAAGGTAAGCTGCCAACCTTTCAGGGCCAACTAAGGGTACATCGGTACATATTTAGGTAGTTAAATATTTACAAATGAAAATAAAAGTATATAAAAATATTTAGTAACCTTTTCTTTTTCTTTTTTTCTTTTAGCATCATTTCGTGAAATATCTAGTATTTAATTTATATTCCACTTCACGTATTTGAGGAATATTTCGGAGTTCCGCTGAATATCTTGGGAATGGTGCACCGCAGGTCTTATTTACCATAAGAATTGGAATGTTTGCAGAGTGCATAAACTTTTGCGCTAGATGTTGATCGGATGATATATAAATGATTGTCCTTATAAGTGCACCCGCATTTGTGTGAAGAGGGAGACCGGAAAACCATCTAAGAAACAAAACCCCAATACAACCGACAGGGATTTGAACCCCAAGCTCCCCGTAATCGGCAATCTACAGTTAATATCATCTCTGAGATAACCGCACAGTTACTATTGGGAAACAGCGTTGTCATTCTCTCGTTTCCGTGAGGTCAATCTCCACTCAAATAAAAGACAAGTTTTGCAACGCTGGTTAGTCGAGGTTGCCAGTAGCTCCTTCTTACCCCCAGCACACCACATTCAGACATAACTGAGAGCGAGGAGATTTGGCCAGTAGCTCCTTCTTACCCCAGCACACCACCTTCAGACA
>CABFWO010006750.1:0-31775 GCA_902155825.1 Timema genevievae | reverse complement strand
TTCTGCAGTCATGTGTGGAGTTATAGCATACCGCTCGGGCGTGAGCCAGTAAGTTGCTACCTTACAATCTCGACGGAGGGTACATGACTGTGAGGGTAATTACTTTACATAGGCGGTAATTTCAAATTTTAATCATATCTAAGATAAAAAATAGCTTATCATTTCAAAGTTATAGGTTTTTTTAAATAAAAAACTTCTTTTGAAATAATATTTAATACAACCAATATTTTTCGAGCTACGGGCAATTATAAATTTTTTAACGGAGTTTTGGAAAATGGAGAGTTGATTGTTATGATTTTTGGTGGAATAAGAAGTTTCTCGTTTCATGTTGACCTCAGTGGTCTTGGGATAAAGTTAACGCCTCAGGAACCTATGTTCGTGGGTTCAAACCCAGCCAAGGTCCACGCATTTTTTCTTGAGCAGTAAAAATCCTTAGCACAGCTTTCTTCAGATGGGAAGTGAAGCCGTTGGTCCCATGTAAGAAGAACCCTGGAAAGTGTGTGAATGTACCTTTCCCGGGAAAATTAGTAGGCTCTTTCACTCTAACTCATAGAAATTATCGTGTGCTGATATAATCAATTGGTTCAGAAAGTGCACGTTAAATACCTCTAATAAATGAAAATTATATTTTCTCATTATTATCGTAACAGTGTATATTATTTTCTTTATGATTTTTGGTAAAATGTGATGCTATTTTTTTCCCATGATGTGTATGAAACGATGTCTTTTAGTTCGTTTCACATATCTTACGAGTTTTAAGTAAATGTCTCCATTTTTAACTACAGTGCCTCGTAACATTTATTTTAAACCTCCCCAATTTAATGATTGTATCTCACTCCCATGCTCATGCAGGTGGTATCTCCTTTAGGTTTCTTTACATTAAGTGCACGTTCAGTTGATCGCTATCCAGAAATCAACTAGAGGTTTAAAGAGTTCTGGACTCAATTGGTGGCAGAATCGGAAATTTATAACAGTGACTTTGTATAACTTTTGGTGATAAATTGATGTATTGAGGGCATGTTTGCTATTTTTAGACAATAATTATGATAGTTTACTGAAGATTTATATATAACAGTTTTTTTAATACTCACCATTTTATTGCCCTAAGAAGGCTTTATATTATGACGTATTAATATCACATCTATAACAGGAGGTAAAGTTATTTCATTTTTCATATCACTAAGTTGACAAAATTATTACTGCGATTTTTACCCCCTATATATATAGTTTGTGGTTTATTTTGGGTATACTGACGTTTCTTAAAAACCAGGACATCTTCAACCTAGGAATTTTTTAGGGAACCTAAGAGTGTTTATTTGATATATATATAATGTACAATACATATATGTAATAATACATATATGTTTTACATATAATATATATATTATGTCTTTTACCACGTGACTATCAGTTTATACTATTGACAAGGTTTTTCAATATTAAGATCTCTGTATTTATGCATTAAATTTGATCACCACGAATATTTTTAAACCTTAAGTCCAAGGAGAAATTTTGACTTTAATTCTAAAGATAAACTTTCTGACACTATTTAACACACAAATATGACAGTCCCTAATATTCAAATTAAAATAAAATATTATATTCACGTTGTATTATGTATTTTTAGGTTTTTTCTTATCATAAGCTCAATAATGGATTAAATATCCAAGTTATTATATTTGATAACTAAGGTTATAGCTGATGTGCATCTAAATATTATATTATATGGATTGAAAATTGAAACTTGGACACGGTAATCAAACCTGGGACCTTTGGCTTAGTACGCCAATGCTCTAACCACTGTGTTATCCAGGAATCGCAAGTCATCCAGTACCCAGTGTCATTTTTCGCACATATTTGAAGGCAGTATATATACTGTTGATAAAGATTTCCACACGTCCATCACAAAATATCCTTTAAAATATGAACATTGGCGTTTTAATTTAAAGGTCCTGGGTTGGATTCCCGTGTCCAGCTGTCATTTTTAATATTAAAGAATATAATCTCAATAGTTTTTTATCCACCGGAAACCTATCTCTATCTTCAATACAATGGCTTACGATTAAATTTATGGGATTGTCCAACGTATTTTTTTAATTTTTGTATGAAACACCAAATACATTTTTTTCTAAGATCAACGTCTTAGGGTGCTGTACTGAATAAAAACAGAGACCAATTACTTCACCAGGGCAACGCAGGATATTTTCAGCTATTTTTTAAAATAAATATTTCGTGATGAAAATATAGCGTACATTTGAGTCAGCTATGTATTATGAGATTTATCCTTTAATCAACATTTAACCTTTATCAACCTACACATACCATATAACTTAGGTAGATAATATATTATGAACATATGTCACTTCTTGGTGGTAGGTAATACATTCTGAACAGATGTAACTTCTTGGTTGTAAGTAATACATTCTGAACAGATGTAACTTCTTGGTGGTAAGTAATACATTCTGAACAGATGTAACTTCTTGGTGGTAAGTAATACATTATGAACAGATGTAACTTCTTGGTGGTAAGTAATACATTATGAACAGATGTAACTTCTTGGTTGTAAGTAATATATTATGAACAGATGTCACTTCTTGGTGGTAAGTAATATATTATGAACAGATGTAACTTCTTGGTGGTAAGTAATACATTATGAACAGATGTCACTTCTTGGTTGTAAGTTAGCATATTATGAACAGATATCACTTCTTGGTGGTAAGTAATACATTATGAACAGATGTAACTTCTTGGTTGTAAGTAGTATATTATGAACAGATGCGACTTCTTGGTGGTAGGTAATACATTATGAACATATGCCATTTCTTGGTGGTAGGTAATACATTATGAACAGATGTAACTTCTTGGTGGTAAGTAATACATTATTGAACAGATGCCACTTCTTGGTGGTAGGTAATACATTATGAACATATGCCACTTCTTGGTGGTAGGTAATACATTATGAACAGATGTCACTTCTTGGTGGTAAGTAATACATTATGAACAGATGCCACTTCTTGGTGGTGCACCAGCGGTTTATTTTATTTAAACCCCAGGTACGTAAACAGGGACTACATTCAAGATAAAGAAAACAAGCAAATAGACTTTAATTAGATCAGTCATATTAACACATACAGTAAAAATTAATACAAGCACTATCCAGTTAGTGAAGCTTTATGTTAAATATGAATCCCTAAAGTTGACAACTTCTAAGCGAGTTATCTAGTGTTCCTACTCTACAGATATTAAGGTGCCAAGCGCCAACATTAGTATAACACAGGTAACTCCCTGGTTATGCTTGGTATGGGTAGTCCCTCCATTAGATACACTAATGGTATATTAATCAATAAACAATTACATTTACAAGAATAACCTACACAATAAGTTAACCAGTTAACTGGGTAAAACAAACTAGCATACTTCCTATCAAAGAGGAAGACTACCCGTGCTAGTGAGGCTAGCTTAATTTATTTCCATTCAGGTACAATTGTTACAAGCTACATAGTGCTAGTTCCGGCTTTACATATTCCGGCTAAACTGTAGACAAAAGTTCCAATCCAGGGTTCTAGGCCAAGCACATAATGACCTGGCTAATAACCAAATGGTTTGAGCAAGACTCGAGGTGATCAAACCCGAGACGGTCAACTATCAAACCCAGAAGGGGGCAACACGTCCTCTCTAAGGGACGATATCAAAATATGTAATATACACGAGCCATGCCTGATGGGCAAGGTGATCCACAAGTTGAACAACAAACATTAAATAGATCTACAAGTTGAACAACAAACATCTACATCCATGGTGATAAGAGCCACCAAATAACTCTAAGAGAGCCGACCAACACCTAATAAGGCACACTGCCAGGCCTGGAACAACCTAAACAGCCCCTTTTGTCTGAATGCACTGCTGACTATGACATGGTCGTGCAGACCATGGAGTGGGACACACTACTACCTAAACTGTAGGTCTGAAGGACCCAGAATTTAACAGTGACACAAAACGTCACACAAGGCTAGCACTGCAAGCCAGAAAGATTAACACTAAAATACATTTACAAGAAACACCCAAAGGTGATTAAAGCTCTCTCGAATAAGTAAGTTAAATTAATCCTAAAACCTAACCACGGTAGCATCGTTCCTTCCTCGTCAATAAGTCTTGGTCGACGATGTGCTCGATGTGTTGTTTCCTGGGATAACGATGTAGTAAATGAACTTGACTTGTTGTATCCTGGGTTAACGATGTATTAGTGAACATTTTGTCCAGCCAGCCACGGTGTCTTATAGTACCAGAGCTCGGTGCACCATAGTATAGTAATGGGGGGGATGACGTCCCATGAAGCTTACTTTGGCACGTGAGCCACAATCAGTGAAACCAGCGCGCGGTGCTCCACCCAGCTATTCAGTCAGATGAACCAAAGCTCGGCCCGGTAAAGTGCGGCGACACTGGCCAGGAGAATAGCAGGCGCATCTAACGGAGCTCGTGTTCAGCGAAGTTGTTGTTGTGGCGAGGTATGTAACTCAGACATGTATAGTTATGAGCATATTTTCAGCAATCCATGTACTTTTTATTTTAAGACCTTTATTGGTGGCAGGTGCTTTGGTTTGTACGGGACTTAGCTAGTTAGCCCGCTACAGTGGTAATACATTATGAACAAATATCACTTCTTGGTGAAGTTTTCTGTATTTTACTTTAAAACACCATGAAAATGAGACAGGTGAGACTGTTTAGCTATATACTAGAACATTGTCAATCAGAACTAATTAGGACAGAAGATTGTTCGGATAAACGGAAATTTGGATTAAGCGGGAGGATAAATAAATACAGTAATTTCACGAATTTTAAATTACAGTTAGTTTAGTCAATTTTTATTATATATAACTGATGTAAACACGTAATATGTATTATAATTATTTCTAGTTACAGGAAAACACGTTTTGTTGACTAGAACATGTAAATTTCAAGCAATTAATATCAAATATCACTGATTCTTACAATTCTATTTTAGCTTTGAGCTTGTTAATCAATAAAATATATTTCATTTGGCTTGATTTTCCCCCGTTTTATGAAAAATTTATCTTAAATTTCATATTACCGGGATTCGCTCAATAGGGTTTTGCTGTATCCAAACAATGCAACAAATTTGAAAAGTAATCAATTTAAAATAAAAATATAAAAACTTATTTCACTATCTCTACTATTAAGTTAACAATGTGGAAAATAGATTTTCGATGCAATTGATGGCCTAAGCGTTATCTTTTATCTAACCTCCCGGTTGATCGACCGTGAAATTGACTCTTTAAACTGAGACCTACTAAAATCAAGTAATATAATCTAATACAAGAAAGAGGTTGACTTAGAAATAGTTGGTGAGGATAATTAAAGGGGTATAAGCATATCAATGAAACCCTTCTTGCATGATAAGACATCCCCAGTTCGATTCCCTTTGAAAAGCATTCTTCCTATTTAAAAATATAATCTTTTTAGCACCGTATAATACCACCTGTTATCTCTATAGGATATATATTAATTTTGCTAATGAGCTAAGGATGAATAAATTTAATTTCAGAGGAAATATACGTACCTGTATTTGCATGAAGGGAGAGTAGGAGGGAGAATAGGTGAAACCCACCCTCAATAAACCCGACCGGAATTTGAACTCCTGTCTCCCTGTTATCGAAAGTCTCGTCTATCGCGAGAGTTATGCCTTACACCATGTGGCCAACGAAGCAGGTCCAACTAATACCATTAACGTATTTACTGAAAGGTTTTCTAAGCGCATAGTCATATAAGAAATGGTCTTAAGAAATATACCTAGTACTTAACACTCGACCATAAGGAATGGGTGGCACTGGCGAATTCCTCGATAGCCAACAACTACTAAATACTCGGCCTCAGAGAACAGAGTGGCACTGGTGAATTCCTCGATAATCAACAACTATTAAACACTCGGCCATAGAGAACAGAGTGGCACTGGTGAATTCCTTGATAGCCAACAACTACTAAACACTCGGCCATATAGAACAGAGTGGCACTGGTGAATTCCTCGATAGCCAACAACTACTAAACACTCGGCCATATAGAACAGAGTGGCACTGGTGAATTCCTCGATAACCAACAACTACTAAACACTCGGCCATATAGAACAGAGTGGCACTGGTGAATTCCTCGATAACCAACAACTACTAAACACTCGGACATATAGAACAGAGTGGCACTGGTGAATTCCTCGATAACCAACAACTACTAAACACTCGGACATAGAGAACAGAGTGGCACTGGCCAGTTCCTCGATAATCAACAACTACCAAACAATCAGCCATAAATAACAAGGGTGGTACTGGTAATTTCTTCGATAACCAGCAACACTTTTCCCATGGCAAACTTTTTTAGTTATTTTCTTTAGGAAAAATATTTGTTTTATTATATACCGTCAAATGTACTATCAAACTAACAATAACAATATTAGAGTGGAAGCTGGGAAATGAATATTAGGGAAATGCATTCTAATATTCGACCAGTAAGTTGTTGACTTCTCGCCTACTATAAGGTAAAGTAAATCTAGTAAAATACAAAACAATAGTGTTGTCAGTCGTTATCTATGATGTTAAATGTGGTCTCTTATCTTAAAGGACGAAAATAAATGTAGGATGTTCGTAAACAAGGTGATTAGAAAAATAAGTGCTCCTAAAAGGGGTGAAGGTAATGGGGAGTGAAAGAGGTTACATAATGATGAACTACTATTCACAAAACATTTTTAAGATGATAAAATATCGCAGATTACAGTGAACAGGATATGCAGCATCAATTGATTGTTCTAAACAATTAGCTTAGTTAAATTCGGATAGTTTTGACAGGTTGAAAGTTACGTTGGGGAGTAAGTAAGTAATTCACTTTCAGCTCAGTAATACATTTTTTTATAAACATTAGGCTAAGATATATTTGGAAAAAAAGTATTAAAACTAATTAGTATTTTTTTAACAAAAAAAATTATTTTAAATATTTATAAATGCGTAATAATATAACATGACACATAGTTTATTATGAAAAGTCTAACATAAATTATTGACATTTTGGATGACGTTTGCATAAATATATCTATATGAGATAACTAAAGATATATATATATATGTTATTTGGACTAACCCATCTCTATTCTACATTTATTCTCCTCTTAGCCTCTAGCTTAAGGTTTTCATCAAACACCAGCAGAGCTCCGAAGTGCTATATAACGAGTTTCTAAGTAGAAGTCTCTTGAATAGCTCCATAAGACCTTCGGCAGCTGTAAGAGTAAACGGTATTTACTTAGCGAGGTTGAATCATTCAATATCTGAAACCAGAAATTGTCGTCAGAGGATTCCTTCTTTTATTTATTTTCTGTCTTCATTCCAAACCTAAGATATTTGATGGAAGATATCAATTCTTTTTAACAATAGATTTGAATCGAAGTAAAATATTCTAAATATCTACATCCTATCTTTTATAACCCCACTGTGTCTTATTATCCATTTAGGATATATTCGAAGCTACGCTAAATTTACAAGATTGAGGATAGTATATTTTTTGGTGAAATTCCCGCATATGGTTCGAGTGAGATCTAGAAACCACTTAGAAAAAAATCCTAGTTTTTCCAGATGGTATTTTAGCCCTGACCTTCTTTTCATCAGAAAGCTAGACCAGATTATAACTTTAGTCCACGTGTTAACTTTGTGGATGTATACAACCTATTACAGGCCTAGGACTTTTTTTGGATGAAGGGCTGCATTGAGGATTAAAATAAAATAAAAGGCCACCAAATTATATAAGATTCCCTAGTAGACACAATTATTTGTTATATAAAAGAAATAAAAATAAGTTAGACACTATAAAATAAATAAATATATGATTTTTCAATCGTATATACATACATACATACATACATACATACATACATGAATACATATATACAATATATATACATAAACTCATACATAAACTCATACATACATACATACATATATATATACATACATACACACATACATACATACATACATACATACATACATACATACATGCATGCATGCATACATGCATACATGCATACATGCATACATACATGCATGCATGCATACATGCATACATGCATACATGCATGCATACATACATACATGCATACATGCATACATGCATACATACATACATGCATACATGCATACATGCATACATACATGCATGCATACATGCATACATACATGCATGCATACATGCATACATACATGCATGCATACATGCATACATGCATGCATACATGCATACATGCATACATGCATACATACATGCATACATGCATACATACATGCATACATACATGCATACATGCATACATGCATTACATGCATACATACATGCATACATACATGCATACATACATGCATACATACATGCATACATACATGCATACATACATGCATACATAAAAATTACTATTTTGGAAACCACATGGATATTAGCAAGCACTGACATCACCAATATGAGTCTAGTTCGTAATCCATTTTTACCATTTAAATATTTCAATTTAAGCTGACTGATCACACAGATCGTACTCTGGGGCTGGAGGTGGCCTGTGGGCAGCAAGTTGGTTATGCCTTGTCTAAATTACAACCGCAAACTTTTGACATATCTTGGTGAATGCAGAGAGTGGTCACAGATATGCATGTCCATGGGTTATGCTATGCAGACCCACACTACTCTCTTGCTAAGCGCATTGTGTAACTATCGCGGCGCTATTTAATTCTACGTTCTGCTGACAAAGTGTAATATTGTTGATGGATGAATTAGGTTGCAGTCTTTAGGGTGCTAATTAGGAGAGAACTGAGAACCAATGCAGACGTTTTGATACTCTGGAATATTTACTAAGCGGTTTGTTATTTGCTTATTATTATTTCCACCAAAACGTAGGCGAAGGCTCTACCAAGTTAAAAAGTTTGAGAAAATGTGCTATAACTTAATTAAAACTCTATGAAACAATCCCACATTATCTCAAAATGTTTTTTGTGACCTTATCACAACGTGACTTGATTTGATAGAGGAAAACTATATCTAAGATTCTGACCTTTTACTTTGATATCAAAAGTAGACATTTTCATGTTAAACGTTGTTGATTTTATTAAAACCTAAAAATCTAAATTTTAACTTTATAACAGGTCAAAATTTGGCTGATAATCTTCTCCTACATTTTGTTGAGTACGATATTAATTAAATAGTACGGTGTTCAGAATAGATTCTATCACTCTTTTCCCATAAATGTAAATACTTACTCAAAACTCTTAATATATGTGAAACGAAATACAATAACATTGTTGCAAAAACATTCTACTACAGAGAATAAAATAAATAATATATTCCTTTACAAAAATATATAGGTAAAAAAGTAGAATATCTGTTAATCAATGATAATAGTAATCAATTTCACAGAACTCAATTTAGAAAATATAGTATTTGTTCTATAAAAAATTATTTAAAATAAAGGTTTTTTATTTTTAATAATACTAAAACTATCATATGATAAATTAATAATTATCTCAAAGAATTGCAGAGAAATGATAAAAAAAATTATCAATCTGCTTATATAAAGAACCTCCAAAATCATTTTAATGGAAAAATGAGAATTTTACCATTTTGTTTGTAATCTTAAACAATAGCTGGGTATAAAATTTACTAAAAACATCCTAGAATATTTTTATAAAATTGAAATTTTCTAATCTAGCCCTTAATTAATAATCATATGAGGGTTGGATAGTTCCAAAACCCTACTTGAGGAAACCAATGAAAACCCTAAGAGACCTGATTTATGGATAGGTGAAAGTAGAGTAAGTATATTCTAAAGCGTTGAAGATAATGTTCTTAATATAAAAATGTACTGTATATCATACTTGTATGAATATCAACATTTTAACGAAGCTAATCTTTGTTTTAACAGCTGTGAGTGAACGTCTTGTGTAACTTTAACGCGATGAATTTCACCATAGTTCCAATTTTTAGTGGCTTACCTTGCTAATTTCAAGACTTCCCCAGAGAAAGAAAGAAATAATAACTTGGAGATTACTTTTAACATGTAAGATCCTGTAAAAAAAAATATACACCCATTTATATACAATGGCTTATCAGAAGACTACTCTTATTTTATTTTATTTTATTTTATCACCGTGTCTTACTACCTGTGTAGGCTATACGTATATAAATTATAATTGAAGAGCTCATTCCCAAAATCACCTCATTCCGGATTTTTTCAATTAACAGGAGAACAAAAAACTGTTGCTACTAAACTTCTGTGAAATTTTAATTTAAACCTGTTTCGCGTCACTCCGAAGAGAAAGTGTGAATAGTCAATTACTAAGTTGAAATTTAAAATTCAAGGATTTTGATTGCTAGTTTTTTGGGTTCTCCTTGTAAATTTTAAAAATCGACTTAACTGGATTTGAGAATGAGCTCTTCAATTACTCTAAGGGGTAGGGATGAGGAAGGAAGCATTTAAGAGTGTGGAAAACAATGATAAAAAAAACATCAGTATACCCAACCAGGATTTGAACCACGACTTCCTCATCATCAGCAGGGTAGTCTAACACGATATTGACACCTTAAATCATTTGTTAAATGAAGTGGGTTTATCATTTTCATTGTTATTGTTCAAATATGAGGTTCTATTGTAAAACGAAAAGTAATAAGAATCTAATGCATGCCAAAAACCTAGGTACTATATAAACGTTATAGATAGGACGTTCGTTTTCTTTAATTATTCTTAAAAATCCCTAACTTAGAGTCCCTATTGTACTAGAGATTTTAAATTGTAATGAGTCGTAAAAAACTAAATAGAGTATCCTTGTCTGAAGGCTTTGAGTCGAAATCACAATTTTATGTAGTTTGTAGAAACAATCATTTGAATATAGACTTGTATAATCAAGTAAACACCTTTGGTTGGATAAATAAAATCAGAAAATTGTTTGCCACACATCTCAAAAAGTGTCATACATATCATTTACATAAATTAATATTCAGTGTTGCCAAGATTTTATCAATAAATTCGTTTTATGAGCGTTACTAATTTCCTGAACAAAACGAAACACTGCAGTCTTTTATTATTTAATTCTAATATTTAAATTAAAGATATATTTTAAATAATCTAGGATTCTAATTTTGTTTCTAAATTATAAATATAGTAATAAATTAAAATTAAATATTTAGATTTTAGTAAAAATAGGATTGGAACCACCTCTGATACATTTAAATAAATGGTTTTTATTATCTTCTATTTCCAAAAGACTGTACTTCAGTTGTAGTAGTAGAGGAATCTCTTGTTATATTATTATTGAAATCTTTTATTTTTCTAGCAGGCTGTTAAATAAATAATTAATTTGTCAGTAGGTAAATTATTCTTTCATTGTTTATGTGGCTACCAATGTGGTTTTCTGGTTGGATTAACGTGGACACTTTGTTCGTAGTTCATATATGCGTAAATTTTGAAAATACATAACTAGTTACTAAACTTTTTTTGACTTATTAGGTCTTGTCTTATATATACCATGCTATCTAATTTGTATACTGTACTATATTCAAATTTAGCTTAAATTACTAAATAATTATTGTGGTGTTTAATAAAACACAATAATGATTATTTATAATGAATGTGTACTCTAAGGAGAGGAGAAAGATTCCTAGTCCATATGGCATTTGCAAACATAAAATTAAAATATGGCATTATCTTACTATAAATATATGAAAAAGGTACACTTCTGTTCTTTTCTTAAATTTTTAAATTCCACTTAGATAAAAAGAAATAAGTTTTCATTAAATATAATCCAAGACCAATATAAGTGAACTTAGTTTTCATACTTCAGTTTAGTGACTATATTAACCTTCTTCTGTGGTCCGGTTTTCTGGTGAAGGAATGGTTAAGGTTTCAATCCAGGCTGATTCATAATGAGTTTTCGCATACTCTCTCCAAAAATTGTGGGTACATTTTCTCTGAATTCTATCTTCCTCTTTACTGTTCCATCAGTGTAAATATTCGAATAGTTCGGACGGGTAGTATGATTCATTTTTAAAATACTTTAGTGTCCATTACACCCACAAATAACTTTTTGAGAACATCATTGAGGTTAATTCTCTTTTTCTTTTATTTATCTTGTTTTCTTTGTCTCGGTTTCTTCAATGATCGAGTCAGCCACTTTTGTCCCCCCAGTGAGATCTTCAAGACGACTCTTTATTTTCTAGTGTTCGTCTTCCGCGTCTCTCTGGAGTGTAATTAGATTCCTTTTGCTTTCAGCCACGTCGTGAACACAAAACCAACAAAAAAAAGTAAATAAAAAGCCATCCTTATAGAATACATGCACAATATAAATACGTCAAGTATAGCGATACATTTTTGTGTGTTAATTTAATTGGATAGTTTACAATTGTTGTTTTCAATAAATGCCAGAAATTATGTTTGATGGTTAAAAAGATATAGAAGTTGTAGGAAACTCATCTAACCAGATTAATTTAGAAAATTAGTTGAAGAGATTGCAATTTTTGTTCATATATGTTAGACATATCTACATGTAACGGTTAATATTAAAAGTAATATCAGAATCATTTTTGGGTTGCAGTAATATTTGAGTCGTTCCTTTCAAGAATGCAATTTGATTACTTTTTAACATAATTCATAATTTTCCATATTTGAACAATAAGATAGGATATATTATAAAATGGAAAAATGAGATTTTCACGAGGCTTCTTATATGTATAGTAATCATATATGAGCATTAACTTAATTTTTTCTCTGGGGCTATAGATTTCTCAACCTATTTTTTGTCCCTCCTACAGAATTTACATTTTTGAAAATGTGGACATTTCAAATTACCAATTCATTTATGGTAACTACAATATGTTCTATACACATAAACTGGAAAGCTACTACCTTAAATTCACAATCATATATATATATATCTTAGATACCCTAAAATTACTCTACTTAGAAATTTTGAAAAAATCACATAAGCATTTAAATATCTTTTTTAAATATCTAAGGAAAGTGAATTCGTGGTATCTAGAATATATTATTGTGATTGTGAATGTAAGATAGCTTTCCAGTTTATGTTTATATAACATATTTTAATTACCATAAATGAGTTGGTAATTTGAAATGTCCACATTTTCATAAATATACATTTTGTAGGAGGGACGAAAAATAGGTTGAGAAAGTTCATAAACCCAGAATTTTTTTTTAAGGAATTCTCGCATATAATTACTATACATAGAAGAAGCCTCGTGAAGTATTATTATTATTAATAATAATATTATAGAGAGCACTTCTGCGGCTGCGTGGTCTAAAGCGCTACTCTCTCCGTATACTAGTTTGCGGATGAGATCAAGATTCGAATCTCTGTCAAGTGAACTAAGGGTGGTTTTTCTAAAATGATTTTCCATTGTTTCTTACAAATGCCAATTTTTTATTTCCAGATGAAAAAGATTACATTACTACTTAGCTATAATTATTTATCCACATTAAATGGCCGACGCGCTTAAAATATTTTTTAGATGTTACCAAACAAAAACTGAAAAGTTGTTTCGTTAAATATATTTTGTATTCTCTTTTATTGTCAAAAAACAAACTAAAGGGCAAGAAATTTTCCTGAAACTATGACTAGTGTTACTTTAATTGAATTAAGCTGTATATTGTGGTAATACTGTATAGGATTTCATTCTATTAATTGTCAGCGACTGGCAGGTGGAAGTTTGAATTTCAAACAGGTGAAATAAGGTTTTTTTTACTCTTGTGTTTTATAGCTGTGGTTTTTCCACCCCCTCTCCAATCTAGTAAGGGTAAAATTCTTATTAAATAACCTACTCATCACATGTATACCCCTAAATCAAGGTGGGATTATAGGAATTGCAAGTTAAGGGCAGTAGCTTTGCAATTTTTACAGCCAACAGCTGTTTGGGAAAAATAAATAAATAATTTAATTAATAGAGACATATAATTAAATTTTCTTCACAAAATAATATAAACTGTGAGCCCGCCTCGGTGTTGTAGTCATCTAACGTGCTAGTTTCGTGTTGAGCAAGGCTGTCGAGAACGGGGAGATCGAGGTTGAGTCGCAGTCGGATGAACTGGGGATAGTTTCCCCTAAATGGCTTTCCACTCTCCCTCCATGTAAATGTGGTTTCACGTCCTCTAGGTTCAACCTTCCCAATTCCTAACCCATTAGCGTAAGTAGTACTTAAGCGTATAACCCGAACGGGTAGTAAGACGTGGTGCTAATATATATATATATATATTAGCACCACATCTTACTACCCATATATATATATATTAGCACCACATCTTACTACCCGTATATATATATATATATTAGCACCACATCTTACTACCCGTATATATATATATATATATTAGCACCACATCTTACTACCCATATATATATATATATGGGTAGTAAGATATATATATATATATATAAACTGTTCTTGTACATCTGTCAATGGTGTTCTAGAATAGAATGATAAGGACCATTTCTCTTCATTTAAAATGTTTCACATTAAATGAATGTTTTCTCATGATAGTTATATAAGAAATATTCATTAATATGTGTATAAAACTAGATTGTATGTTTATACTGGATAATTATTTATTTTATTTTGCCGAAAAAATTATTTGCGATGAAATATGAAAAGATACAGACCTTTTCTCTCGCCTCATTCAATCCCACTTTAAATCAACACTGGTAATTATATACGCCGATTAAAAATAATTTCACACACAAAAAAAACTGACTATACGATTTGATAAAACTTTTGTTTTGTTTTATTATATTTTACTTACCTACCCTAGAAAGGGCGTGTGTAATCGATACAGTCAGTTTAAAATTCATATTGACCAGTTTAGACAGTACTTTGTTTAGTTAAAAATAATAATTTCCGATAACTGAAAATTGAACTTTCATGTTTTCACAATTCTTTCCTTACCACATTGTCACGCGTTATTCCTAAAGTAGCCTCATTCACATTCAATTTATGTCACCATTGCAAAATATATATGTAAGTAGCTTCACCACTTTGGTTCAATCTAGAGAGAAATATATTTCTTACAGTAAAATGCAGTAAAATGAGGCTTACAAACTTTGAATTATACTATATAAAACGACCATTTTGGTTTTGAATTATTCTGATACATCTAGTATTTTTATTTTACTTGAATTCTAAGTCACGTCACGTCACGTCACGTCACGTCAAACAAAACTCTTTATTTTTAAACCAAATTTAAAGTAATGAACTAACTAAATTATATTCTTTTAAACCCTTTAGTTTCAAAATAATTTAATTTTTCTACACACTCCAAATGTGTTTCTTCCTTTGAAATAAAATAACGTCATTTTTTTTTATCCATTTAGGTATTCCAGAATATAAAAATCAAAAAAGATTATACTGATAAAGTGGAATGTTTGGTAGGCAGGTAGATTTAGAACATAAACTTTAATTTTGTTTCACTAATGACAAAACGTAATTGAATTTTTTCTTCATCGTATTGATACTTTAAAAACAAAAAGCTAAAGTTGCAGGATAGAATTATGAGCCGACGTACTATTTTATAGAAGTAGCTTCACTATCTTCGTACGTTCTACTTTTATATCATACGTTTGGATTAGCGGCCTCTGTCAAATATAAACATTTTATGGTGTGAGTTGTATACATAAAGGGTTGTAGTTTCCGTAGCTAAGGTAGTATAATTATATTATATTACAAGAAGAGCCAGAAGGCTGCTGCTGCGATAGCAGTGAAATAATATAAATATCCTAATTTTGGTTGAAGTAACAGTAGATATAATTGAAACATATCAATTTGCGATCAACATTGCTTACATTTCTTTATATTATTTATGCTATTTTATAGGTATTGATAATATCTATCAAAAGTGACAGTTACAGATATTATGTATTATCCTTACATGTGAATACATGGTTAAAGGCTTCAGTATAGTCTTATCTGGTTTGTAAGTGGCAGATATATCTGGGTTTGAATCTTGGCCTGGTGTTTTGTCGTGGTCTTTCCTAAATGGCTTACCACTCATCCTCCATGAAAATGAGGGTGCATTTCATATTATCAACCATAATCCTTTAGTGTAATAATCCTGATAGCTTTGGTGAATAGCATGACGCGAAGAACAATATTTTAAAAATTATATCAATATTTTTCAAATCCACTTTTGTGGACGCATGGTCTAAGGAATCACTCTCACTATATACTAAACTGACGATGACAGGGAGTTTGGGGCTCAAATCCTGGTCAGTTGTACTAAGGGTTGTTTTCCTTAAATTGTTTTTCACTCTTCCTCCATTGAAATGTGGGTACAATTCCACTAAATTCAACCTTATGCATCCTAATCTTACTAGCATAATTAGTACATAGTATAACCTTAAATGAAGTGAAACGTGGTGCTAAAAAACTATTTTTTGAAACTAAAGTACTCTTCCTTGAATTGTACTCAATTTGTTTCTAATCTGTTTTTTTTTATTATTTCTCACCAGATCCTCGTAAGCTATTAGTAAATACAACATTTACGATAGTCTGATCAATGTCAAAATCTCGATGGTTGAACATCAGATGCCCTTTCCCCCTTTTCTCTAACAACTTTATCTCTCATGACAGAAGTATTTCTGAACACACAACTAACTCGATTTACAAGAGCCGGCAAACATCTACTACGTCACTTTCTTTATTTTATTTATTTTCTGACAATAACAGAAATGTAGCGTAACACTTTTGTTTGGCAGCTTCTATAATACAATTATTCTATCTGTTATACTTTGAAAAAAAAATACTCTCAAGAATCTCTTGAATATAACAAAAAGTAGATCTATTTTATGACCATTTATCACTTTCAGTTCTCACTGAAGACACAAACGTGTGTGTGTATTTTAATAATGTTTACTTTCTTCTTATCTTTAAAACAAAATTATCAATGCATGTATTCGAATTATAAAAAAAATAAGATTCGTCTTTGTAAGAAACACTAAACAGTTAAAAACAAATTACTTTATTTATAATGCTGGTAAATATTTTCTAAGACGTTAAACATACATACATATAAATACATTCATACCTCTCTCTCTCTCTATATATATATATATATATATACATATAATCACGCCATTTGCCTTAAGGGGTAGGCAAGAAACTGTACATAGAGTTCAAGAAACAACTCCTTACTGAATCCATTCTCACTAACTTTCTCCACACTTCCTTGTCCTTACATACTTCCTTCATTTCAACAACATCCATCCACCAAGTTGTACATGATCTCTTATTCTTATAACTCTTAATATGTCTCTTTTTAACAGGTTCGTCTACAACATTCAACCAACTCTTACATGGCCTACCTCTTCCTTTTGATCCACTTTAGACTAGCATTGTAATTGGACATTGTTGATGGTTAGGTCAGGGTTTAAACACTGACTGGGTGATACGGATGATTTGATAAACTGTGGATTTCTCACTCAACTTATTTTCACGCTAATTCAAGTGAGTTTTAATTTTTTTTTAACATTTTACTTTTCTGTTGTACAAGTATTCTTGTATGCTTTTAAGGCTAGGTAAGCATTGGCGACTTATTTTTTAAGCAACTATCTAGTTGCCTGTTTGAAACACATTGATATGCATGAGACTGCAAGCATATAAACACTTCTGCTGCGGCAACTAAAAAATTACAACATACAACATTCTTGAGAAAAACAAAATGTTGATGACTTAAAATAGAATGCAAGTGTCTGAGTCTCTGATTATGTTCGCGTGCACTGGTGATTAAATGTTGCTGACTTACATATTGCTCTGCATATCCTAGAATTTGATAATTTATTCGACCCGCTTCGGTGGCGTAGTTGGCTAACGCGCCAGTCGTGTTGAGCCAGATCACCGAGTACGGGGAGATCGAGGTTCGAATCTCGGTCGGGTGAACTGGGGTGGTTTTTCCTAAATGGTTTTCCACTCTCCCTCCACGCAAATGCTCACTTCCTCTAAATTCAACCTTCCCAATTCCTCATCCATTAGTGTAATTAGTACTTAAGCGTATAACCCGAACGGGTAGTAAGACGTGGTGCTAAATAATAAATAAATAATAATAAATAATAATTTATTCTCTTTGTTTAAAGTGTTTATCATCTAATTCCACTTCGCTAATGACAAATATTCAAGAACTTTTGATATCACCATGTGAATAAAATTAAACTCCATGTTTCTAATAAATAAATATTTTATTTGTTTTGACAAAAAAATGCTTTGCAATAAAAACTTCAAAAACACTATCTTTAGCTAGCATTCTCTACACTCCTGCATTAAACTACTCGAATCATCTCCATACTTTAGACTAATTCACTATTATACGTAAATTGTTACACTTGATATTAATTTATTTTAGGTTAGTGAGTAAAAAATTTTGACTAAACTTAATTGTAAAGAGACATGATAAGGATATGTATCGTCTTGGTTATCTAAGATACAATTTCTTACAAAAATCTCAGTTGTGATAAAATAAAGTAATTTATTAGTCAATTTATATGAAATAAATAAATAAATAGGATTTAAAAAAATTCTATTCTACCAACTTTAAAAAAAATAAATAATTTGGTTCTTAATGAGGCTTGGAGGGTTCCAACATATATATGGAATACATATAAATGGTTTTAGAGCGGAATTTTTTTTTTTTTTTACAAATATGTACTTAACATGGCAACTAGTTAAAAATGAATACATACTCATAGATGGAAAAAATACCAAATTATAGAAAGTCTCTACTAAAAAGTAAAAGATTAAAAGAACTATACAATCGAAAGAAATAAAAACTAAGAAACAGTGAACCTTTCAATGGATTAGTAATAAAACAGGAAGAAATAGAACACGGAAGAAATCTTTCAAATTTTTCTTATAAAAGCACTAACAATTTCAGAATGAAAACTACGTTTATCTGTTCCTGAGAGGATCCATTAAAAAGACGAGGAAATAAAAAAAACCTCTCAAGTAAACAGTTATTTTTATCCAAACACAAAAGCTTCAAATACAGAAAATAATAGGTAACGACTCGTACTGACGTTGTTTCAAAGAGTCTTTACAAAGCAACGACCCTAGAGTTGTTTTATTTTTAGTCAGATTTGAAGACAAAATACTGTTTGGCTGAAGTTTAAAATGGAATTCCTTTTAAGATTAAAATATTTTATATGTATTTTAATTTAAAAAATAGCAATTTAATATTTAAATCTATATGTGGTACAGTGGTCAGAGATCCTGGCTAGATATATAGAGGTCTAGAGTGCGATCCCCACACCTTCCAAATTTATATGTGAAGCAGTGGGTCTGGAACGATGTTAAACTCAGCCTCGTGAGGACAGATTAATGAGGAGCTACTTGAATGAAGAATTAGAGATCCGGCCTGGAAAAGTGAGATTAACGGCTTGAGGGGTCATTGTACTGGCCACATGAAAGCCCCTCTCAGCAAATGTTGGCACTGTCATTGCTAACGGTGGAGGCAGCTCGGTCGGTAAAGCTCACTGTTGGGCTGACACTATGAATTATTTTAAATTATGTTTTAATAGTGTTTCATCAATTAACGTGGCTATTTTTATTTGAAAATATCTATTTTTAAATTATTTTTATACAAATTTAATCTTTTATTGAAAATTTTTGCAGCATAGGATATATTAATAATAATAGCTATGTTACACTGAATATCCTCACTGAGGAAACTGCGTGGCTACTATTGGTAGACACCGTTGTCATTCTTTAGTTTCCGTGTGGTCAAATTCCCCTAAATTATAATACAAGTTTTGCAACGCTGGTTAGTCGAGGTTGCCAGTAGTTCCTTATTACCCCAGCACACCACCTTCCGACATAACTGAGAGCGAGGAGATTTGGTAACATTTAATTTAGAGAGAGAGAGAGAGAGAGAGAGAGCGAAGATAAAGATTTTATCCATAAGACCTACAGTTCCCTCACCAATGATATTGGATATATTGTATAAGGGATGAATGAGGCTCAAGTTAAATAAAATGTACCCGAATTTACGCGTAGGAAGAGCGGAAAACCGTTTAGGAAAAATAAACTCAGTACACCTTACCGGGATTTGAACCAGGTCCAGGTTCAGGACAGTCCCGTTTATTGCATATAATAACGCCTTAGACCAGTGGTTTTCAACCTTTATTCACTTGCATATCTCTTGGCAGTCCATTTCCATAAATTGTACCCTTAATATTAACGAAATGTTTTATTTACACAGTTGCTGTTGTTTCACATTTATTTGTCGTAACCAGAAATAAAGAGGTCAATAATGAGATTAAAAAAATAATGTAATAATAAGGCGAACAAACAGTACAAATAGTTTCACATTTATAATTCTAAAGTTACAATTAAATAAAACACCTTTAATTTATTTATAAGTATATAAATGAGTATAATAAATTTATTACTTTTGAAAGTGAAATCATTTTATCGAAGTAAAATTCTAAATAAGACTTGCAACGCCCTTTAGCATGGTGTTGAATTAATTTTCTCAACTTTGACTTCTCTCTCTTCCCACACTTTTGACATAATTATCTAGCTTTTCCCGCTGTTCAAATTTTCATACTATATTATTTAAACTGAAAAATTACAACTGGGCACGGGAATTAAACCCGGAAACTTCAGCTTAGTACACCAATGTTCTAACCCCCTGAGTTATCCAGGGTTTGGTTCGTGTGTTCAATTGTTATTTTTCAGTTTAAAGAATATGGATTTAGATGCGGCTATAACCGTAAATAACAAATCTTAATATATATAATTCTTCTGTACGTGTGTCAGTTAACTCCTCCTAAACGGCTGGACCGATTTTGATGACATTTTTTGTGTGTTTGAGTGGGTCCGTGGATGGTTTAGATTTACAATTGGACCTGGTAGGTGGCGCTGCAATCGGGTTCTAGGGATTTCATTTTATTTTTAAGGGACTTTTTTTTTGGNTTTGGGATTTTTTTTTTTAGATTTTTTGCATATCAGAACATGTAACCTCAAAATTTCAACCCCCCCATCACCACTCCCCAATATTCATTCAAAAATGAAAAATGTTTTATTTTGTATGTTGTCTTGACAAACACTGAATTTGTAATATTTGTATTACTCACTAATTGGAGTTCATTGTGAATTTGTAATTGTGATGATCACATAGTATTTGTTTTATTATCGAAATCAATTATGCCACCCAAACGAAGTCAACGTTCGGGCAGGACAACGTCTGTCGGGTCCGCTAGTATATTATATAATAGCTTTGCTATTTAATCCATCATAAATAACCTATGTTTAATTTCACAATCATCATTCTTTTCATCAGTATCAGTATGTACGTGGAATATTAAGTCAAGATAATCCAGTTTGGTTTGTCAGAAATGGGAAGGTCAGAGTTTGAATCCCGGCTGGTTGTATTGATGGTGATTTTTTACTAGATGGCTTCCTAATCTTCCTTGATACAGATTAGGTTACATTTTATTTAACTCATGCCTTTCTAGATGGAATAAAGAAAATCTATACAAAGATGTAGCCTATATACTCGTATGAAAGACAAAGTTTGGGGGGGACGAAAGATTATAGTTACGGAAATGAAACCTATCTTAATATCAATAAAATAAATTGAAAATTTACACTACTTATGGACACAGGAAATGAACCAAGGACCTTTGTCTTACCGCATTAATGCTCTACCATTGAGGTATTCATGGATCATCCTTCACTCATATTTTAAGGCAGAGTCTGTGATGGACGCGTGATTATTGTCGGCTTCTAAGAGCTCTCATTGATATATCGGCCAACGGTGATTCGGTTATGGGTTCGTGCTAGCAAAATTATAAATACATTGTACATTCCAAGTGAATAAAGATGGAAGAAAGTAATGCTATTCATATTTGTTTTTTATAATTGAGATATTTAATGTACACTTTCTGAACTGACTGATTTTATCGGAACACGAAAATTTTTAAGAACGAGCGAGAAAGAGCCTACAAATTTTGTCGGAAAAGTATTTCCACATAACTTTAAGGTTTCATTTACATGCCACAATCCACATTGGACCTGAGGCTTTTCTCCCCTTCTGAAGGAAGTTGTGCTATGTATTTTTATCGCTCAAGAAAAATCCGTCTACCCCGTCTGGGTTTGAACCCACAAATATCGGGTCCTGAGGGGATAACTTTACCCCAAGACCACTGAGGTCAACACAACGCTATACAGTTAAGTATTATTAAAGATGAAGCTTGGTGGACGAATGATTATAACTACGGAAATGAGCTTTTCCTCAGCCATAATTGACCTTTCTTATTACTATGCCATTCGTGTAATTGAATGAGAATATCTATGACGTATAGTAAGACACTGTGCAAAAAAAAATAATTGAAATTTATTTTTTACATACAAATTCTGGATTATGGGATTTAAGAACTAAAGTTTGGGATTAGATGCTTGGTTAGTATTACTATATGGTAAATGTATCCTTAAATCTTCCTGGAAGTGTCTCCAAAACCTTTCTACTGTCTCTCATTATTCGTGTCATTAAAGTTGTCGCCGTAGCGGAAAATTGCCTCGGCTAAAAAAGAGAAGCTATAAAAAGTGAACTTCTACCTACAAGTGCTGTGAGTATTATATATAGCTGTGATTTATTATACCTAAGGAACCCCCGTGTCTAAAACATAGTAATCGCATTATAAATTATGTCATTTATTTGAAGGCTATTCACTTGATAGTTCAAATTTACGACAAGATTATAAGTTTTTAAGTTTATATTAGACATTTTTCTATAAAATTAATACACGTAGAGAAAGAACTTTAGGTTTCAAATTTTTAAAGTCACTCATGAATAAAAAATGTCTTGTATATCAAGTGAAACATTATACTTTAATTCGAGAATAGAGCCCATTAAATTTGAATTAAGTCTCTTGCGTTCTACCCCTGAGTTCATATATATATATATATATATATATATATATATAATCACTGCGTCCTATTACCTGTTCAGGTTGTACACATATATTCAAATTACTTTAATGGGGCAGGGTTGAGGAAGGAATTATTTTAGAGGTAGTCCACCCATATTTTCGTGGAAGTAAAGTGGGAAACCATTCATAAAAAAAAATCACCCTCTGTGCACCTGACTGGGATTCAAACCCCTATCTCCATGTCATTATTAGGCCATCCAGTCTAACACGAGAGTGACACTTTACGCCAGTATCACACCTGATCAGACAAGACTGTCTTTAAGTCAGCTTTAGTAAAGGAAGAACTGTCCCGAACAGAGTAAAAATACACCGAATACATTGGATCAAATGAGGCGCCCCATTAGTCATTTCATCTGAGACAGCTTTGGTGTCGATTTGTCGATTAGTCATGATTAGTAAAAAACACGACAGTTCCTTGCGTTTCGTTTTGTCTGAACGGTTTATCTTCTGGTCATGCGTGGGCTGTTCCCCAACAATCTCAGCTAACATCCACGTGGTATCGTTTATACCAGGGGTCTCAAAACTTTTTGCTATGCGGGCCACATAATATATTTTACACATTTTTGCGGGACAAAGTAACGTTCACCTGTTCTTCAAGTAGAATTATTATTGCCCTGGATGCCTTGAAATGTGCAAATAGATCATAAATAAAATTTGTTTCAACATACAAATTTAGATTCAAGTCATATGGCCAGTCACTTCTATAAAAAAAATCCACTTTCCAAGGCCAGTCAGTGTTTGATAAAAGTGATTGACGTTGATTCTTTTCTGTGAGAAATGAATCAATTTACATGCAATAAATTATATTTATAATAATTAGTCAATATAACTAATTGTTTTTAAATTAGGTAACATCTCTCGGAACTTTCCTTTGATAACCCTCTGCCGGGAGACTTGGAACTACCTAAAAATCGTCACAGTCAAGCAGTTCTATTGTAGGTATAAGGAATGGCGCCTGCGACTGAAACTGAGGGCTTGCATTTCCGACAGCACTTTGGCTTGGTGTCATAGGGGGAAGCATGCGTGCCAACAGAAATTGGACATGTCAAATAAACTGTGTGGCTAATAAATAATAAAGAGAAAAAGTTAATTTGTTTTTTGATAAAATCTTGGAACGGGCTGGATATAATCTTGTGGCGGGCCGGATGTGGCCAGTGGGCCATAGTTTGGAGACCCCTGGTTTATACCAAGTTGCCATAATCACTGTGTTTCACTAGGATTCGTATGAATTTTAATTACTAGTTTATGTAGCCCATTATAATGGAATTAGACTGTGAAAAACTAAAGGTTCTGGCAGAGCGAAGACCAGCTACTCTATCTAGATCATGAACTCTTACACTTCTACTCGTGCTACCTTCTAACATTTAAAACAAAAACTTCAACCGCAAATTGATACCTACTCATCCCACTTCATTTTGTAGTTGACCGAGGAACTATATTCTTCGAGGTATGACAGTGAGATTTTGTTTCAGACAAAATTACAGGGAAAAGACGGAAGAATCATTTACTGGGCAACCAACATTTTTAAAAGTGAGCATCAAATGTCTACACAAAACTATAACAAAATTAGTAGGCTATTATAAATAATTTTTAACTTTATGTGTCACAGTCCAAACCTGATTCAAGGACAAACTAGTTCGGACCAGGCCAAATTGATAAATCCTGCCGCTTGTAGGATAAATCGATATAGCCTGATGTTTTAGGGAGTACTAGTTTTCATTCTTCTTAACCCATATGATGAATCGACCTTGGACAAGTTTCATCATTCAGAGTTCATGCGCAAATATTGTCATCTGACCTAACCTAACCTAACCTAATCCAACCTAGCCTAACCTGACCTAAACCATTTGGCCTAGTAAAATTATTAGCTATACTAATTTATTCTATGAGCTAGGCCAAAATTTCAGGATTAAAGAATATTGACTAGGCTAAACAAGTACATCCTGAGGCTTTTAGAATGTATCAATTCAGCCTAGTCCAATCTAGTCTGTCCTGGAATATGGTTTGTATGGTAGCCCATGTACTACTCAACCTCTTATAATATCTAGAATAATATTAGCATAAGTAACTCTCAAATTGTAAGACCAACAATGACCTGAAATTTGTAGCGTATAAATAAATAATGCTGGTGTGCGGGGTCTCAATCCGTCTGAGACAAAATATCTTTATCTAATAATTTTTTACTGAAACAGTCTTGTTGGATCCGGTGCGATGCCAACCTTGACTTTTTGGCCATTGATGTGGGCTATATAAGTATATGTTAACTGCTACAAATATTGAGCAAGGAATTACAATTACCACAGATAAAAAAGCTAAAGGTTTAGGGGTCGATTCCTTTGTTCAAATCAGAGGCAGGTGGATTTATGCCATAGGGATCTAGGCTTGATCGTATATACCTATAAGTAAAGTGTTTCCTTCAATAAATATCAAAACTTGCCTGATGACGTTTATTGATATATTCCCGTCAATACTGTCCTCATTTGGCAACAACCCCGATGTTCACTACTGGTTGGAGTGTATTCTTTAACAAATATTTCTTACACCATGTCTTACTACCCGTAGGGGCTATGGGGATTAAACTACTATACTGATCTACTAGGGAGAAAGTCTTAATTTTTTTTGGAAAAGTATTCATATTTGCTTTTAGGTATAGTAGATAGCCATTCATGAAAATAAAACCCTCAGCCTAAGGATCTAACCCCAAGCTCGCCATCACCAGCTAAAAGACTGGACAACCCTGATGTTTTAGCATATATACTCACTAATGGGCATCGTCATTATTTAAATTATCTATAGTATGAAAATAAAACATTTTTTGTAACATAAGATTTTTGTATGAAAATTATCAGGGGCTTACAAATGAACTACTACTAATACTACTACCCGCCTTTGGGGTGTAGTTAGCTAACGCGCTAGTTTCATGTTAAGATAGACTGATAAGGACAGGGAGCTTGAGGTTCGAATCTAATTCGGATGGACTGGGTGTGGTTTTTACACTCTCCCTTACCGCTAATGCGAGTTCACTTCTTATACATACAACTTTCCCAACACCTAAACCGATCCGCGTAATTAGTACTTAAGCGTATAGCCCGAACGGATGGTAAGAAGCGGTGCTAAGTATTCTTACAAATGAACCACATCAAATAAAAGAATACAATTAAATATAATTTGAAATCTTTAATTTCAACCGTCACATTTGTTTGAAAAAAATTTAGAATATGAACTTCATAGAAAATTTACCAAAACTTACCCTTTTTTCTCTATTCTATTTAACTATCTATGTCGTTTGATCTAATATATAATAATATATCCTACTTTGTTTTTATATTAAAAAATACTTTCTACTTTATTACATTTCAATTTAAAACTAAATTACTTTTTGAAATATATCAATTTAACTAAATCTCTGAGTGTAAAAATTAAAAAAAATTGACGAATAAGCTTTTTTTGTTTGAAAAAGATAATCCATGTTCACACGTCTCATCACATTATTATTGAAATATGAAGTTGTTATAAAAACCAATAATATGCTTTTTTTTAAATAATATTTTTTTCCTTTTTTTAGCACTACGTCTTACTACCTGTTCGGGTTAAGCGCTTATAAACTAATTACTCTAATGGTTTAAGGAACTAGGGAGGCTAGACCTGTAAGATGTGTACCCGCATTTGCAGTGAGGCGAGAGTCAAAAACCATTTTGGAAAAATTACCCTCTTTACACCCGACTGAGATTCGTACCTCAATCTCCGCATCATCGGCAGTCTAGTCTACTGCGGGATTTGTGCGTTAGACCACGCCACCACCAACTTAAATGACAATACACTATCACCACGATTATTTGGCCCAGAATGCTGCCACTTTGGGCTGGATAGCGGAGAAGTCGAATGATACGGAAACAGGGTGTAAATACTTTTCAGTATGGGTTTGCCTCACTTAGCTACGCCCCGTGCACACCAACCATAACAGAACTTCTGTTTCCAGCCAAATCAAAGCAGTGCTTCTATCTACACCTTCCATGACACTACTTCTGTTTCCAGCCAAATCAAAACAGTGCTGCTATCTACCCTCCCTTGACACTGCTTCTGTTTCCAGGCAAATCAAAACAGTGCTTCTATCTAAACCTCCCTTGAAAAACATTTTGTTTCCAACCAAATCAAAACAGTGCTTTTATCTACACCTCCCTTGAAACACCTACTGATTCAAGCCAAATCAAAATAGTGCTTATATCAACACCTCCCTTGAAAAACCTTCGGTTTCCAACCAAATCAAAATAGTGATTCTATCTACACCTCCCTTGACAGAGCTCCTGTTTCCAACCAAATTAAACAGTACTTCTATCTACACCTCACTTGACACACCATCTGTTTCCAGCCAAACTAAAGCAGTGCTGCACTCTTCACCTCCCTTGACACAGCTTCTGTTTCCAGTCAAATAAAAACAGTGCTGCTATCTACACCAACCAAGCAATAGTACTGTATTATACGCAGACCGCATGCATAGCAGTTATGCTTTGCTGTCTCCAATTTAACAGTTGTAAGGCGTTTGCAATCAACTTTTTTTATTAATTACTAGTGGATATGTACCGGTTTGTTTAGTTTAAAGTGCATTTGTTAACACTGAGAACCAGGCTGAATAATACGGTGGGGCTTAAAATCGAAGGCCGGATAGTACGTAAGGCCTCATTATTGAAGGCCGAATAGACGCTACTCTAGTGTATAGCTAATCAAGTATTTATACTTATGAATTAAACATCTGCTAACATATTTAAATCGAATATTGACCTTTTCGACATTCTTGTCCGGTTAGTACGTAAAGTGAAGGTGGTAGTATTCAATACAATATAATTAAACTGAGGGTTTTGTGTGTATGTTACCTTGTAATTTATTTTTATTTCACCTCAACAATATAATAGATAAAGTTTTCCCATAAATGTGTTGAAATACTTTTGCCATTAGAGTATATATCGTCACCTTAATTTCTAAACATTTTATGTATAAGTTGGACTGAATTTAATATTAAAAATAACCAGTATTTAGTGGCTTCAACCATAAATAGGATTTTCTTAAACTCAATAGGTCATTGACATGGAAACACTCCTAAAAGGTGTTTTTCTCTATTTTTATTCAATGTAATTTATGGTTTAGACACAACTGTGCCTTAAGATAAGCTACATTCAGATTAAGTTGAATAGATTATTAACCTTAATAACCAATTTGTATATCAAAGCGCATATTTAAATCATATAAAATAAGCTTTAGTTTAACTAAAACATACGAGGTTTTGGAAAAAAAATATTTTAAATGTTAAACCTATCCAAACATAAGCACTGATAAATAGTACTTCCATCAACTGAATATTCCTTATACCTATGATATATATTAATTTTATTTTACACAAAGTTGAACAACAAAATATGGTTTAAGAATAATATAGCACTGTTTTTATAATATGTATTTATATATTTCAAACTTATCATTTATTGTTCTTGCTTCTATTCCCTATTATAGTTTTTAAAAAATAGCTTAATTTGTTTTCAGGTTAGTTAGAAAATATGGTTTTATTTTCTTCATTAAAGCTTTTAAAACGTTTATCAAAAGAGAAACAAAATTTTAAAATGGAATATGTTGATACTTTAAAAAAAATTAAGTTTTAAATATAAATTAAACATAATTCTGTTAAAATTGTAATAATGATAAATAATATCATCAAAATATCTACAACTGCAAAATAGGGTTTAACGTTACTGAAGGTATTTTCACAGTTAACACTTGGGCATGAGAAGCTATCTTGCGAAGTAAGTATCATCTTTACTCGATGCATATAAGAACTATCACCCTTGTGAAAAAAATGTACGAAATATATACCGATTAAAAGCAATAAATGGAGTAGTTCACCCTTTGAGGCCTCATGTAAACCTATTACTACCCATTTCCCTCTGAAGAATATAAACACTCACTCACTAGTTGCACGTGAACAGAATTGTTCTTGCATTTTAAAATTAACGTTTTCCCGTTTCCTTTTTAGATAGATATATTATACTTCCACGGAATTTTTTAACCTACATCCTGGAAGGAAGATTCATTCTGGCCATTTTCACGACTAAACCAAATATCCTAACTTAGACAATTTAAAAAAGAATATTTAGAAATAATCTCTTAGAGGTTAAAACAAATAATTTTGCCACAATGTAAGAATATTTCTTTAATTCTTTAATAATTTATTGTTTTAGTTTAAATGTTATCTCTATAAAACACGCCAAATAAAACATTAATATGGGAAATCCTATCTTAATTTTCCATTACGTCACAGGTGGGCAAGGTCATTAACTCTTAATATGTTGATCGTGACCCAGGCTTTATGGCCAAAATGAGCTCTTTATTGAAATAGTGAAAAAAAACCCAGAATATATTGGCACATGTGCAATTACTATTCTAAATAGTCTCGAACGCAGAACGTTTATTGGAAACACCATTGGGCTTAGAAAGAGTGAGAGAATGAGAGAGGAGAGGTTAAAACAAATTTGTTACGTGTTCTGTGCTCTGACGTAATCGTGAGTGACAGTTGGTATATTAAACAAGTGATAATCAATTCAGGGCAGGCTACCTCTGTCTACGTGGTAGAGTGCTCGTCGAAATGTCATCGAGTGACTTTAGATTATGATTAGACTGTGAATTTTGAATATATGCATGTACTTTTTTCCGTTGTTTAGGCCTATATCGATAAAGCAGCCTTACAGATATTTATTTTATGCAACTTCTAACAAATATACCCATTTTTATGGTACATATTAATTCATATTTCAGATATAAATGCCTGTTTCGTAAATTTGCAACAAAACGCATAGATACGGTAGTTTAACTATTTTAATCGACATTTCTTAAATTGTCAAGTCAAAGTTAGACCCTTTAGCAATTGAAATCAGTTTAACTTAATTTATGTAGGTTATTTACAACTGACCATGTAGGCTGATGTTAACCTCAGTGGTTTTGGGGTAAAGTGCTCGACTCAGGATCCAATGCTGACAGGTTCAATCCTGGCCAAGGTCGAAGGATTTTTACTGAGCAATAAACATCCGTGGCTCAACTCCCTTTGGATTATCGACTGTGGCATGTAAAATATACCTGGAATTTATGTGAAAGCTCCTTTTCGGCAAATTTGTAGGCTCTTTCTCACTACCTCGTTCCCCCTGAAATGAACCTTTCACAGGAAATGCAACAAGGAATAGCAGAAGTGACAAAGCTTTGTTGTGACCCTATATTACACATCTGGAGTCAGAGTGATTAATGATAATAATAGACAGTGGCTCAGAGCGCAAAGGCCAGTAAAGGCCGATATGCTCAGAATCCTGAGCCAAGCGAGGCAATGGTCCCTCTTCCCCCCTCCCCCGAATTCAGTGTTTCTTTCTGGTCTGCTCAAGTAAAGTTTAGTTATGGCCTTCTCCAAATGTCTTGTTTGAGTTCAGATGATAGTACTGAGGAAGAAAAGATGCTGCTGTTAGTAGTGGTTTTGGAAGATGAAGAACATTTAGGAGGTGGAGGTCTGACTTGTTCAATTAACGGCTCCACTTTAATATAAAAACAATTATCAAATATAAAACCTAAATAGAATATTACTTAAATACACGTGAAACCAACTGAAATCAAAACTTCAACACTTCTTTAGTTGTTTTCACCAAACCAGCACTGCGTCTGTTCAACACGGAAACCAAGCTACGTTATGCGCATGCTTAACGTAAGATGGTTCAAGATGGGAGATGGAAAAATTTCCCGCCCAGAAATCGGAAAAAAACATAGTGCGGCGTAGCAAGGCATAACTTAGCTTAACGCAGCTTAGCTTAGCTTTCTAAGTATACCAACCCATTTAAATTTATGGCCGCGATTTTTCTAAAGAGTTAGCAGAGCAAATATTAGCTTAGCTTATCATTCTTTGTGTACCGGCCTTAATGGTCTTTCGACGAGCTGTCCAACTTGTACCTCAATTCTTAGTGATAGAAATTGGGAGCGGCAATAGAGACAGGAGGGAAAGGGAAACTTGTTATTGGATTGCTGTACTTTTTATTTTTCTGAATCTTGAAGATGCAGCTAACATATAATCTGTAATCAACGCTTGTGAGAGGAGTGAGCTGCAGTGTGTTCTTGTAATAATCTCAGCCAAATTATTTGTGAGGAACATAGAAAATGGAACAAAGTATTCTCCTACAAAAATGGCCAGCTTCAAGTACTGTCCTTGTGTGATGTAGAGAGGATCTTTTCATTGTATGAAAACATTTTAAGCATGTGAATTATCTTGTTGTTTATTAACATAAAAACCACTCTCATTAAGCTGGTGAAACTTATAATTTTATAATTTTAATACTATTTTAATCGTTTGTGCATATTTTATATATTTTTCTCGCATATTTCTTCAGTTTTAAGTGCATAATTGACTGTATATTTTTCCAGTTTTTCGTGAATATAAAGCCACAGCATAGTTATGATAGTAAGGTCATTGAACTTAGGGACAGGTTGGTACTGAGATTTCCAATTAATTATATATATATCTTATTGCGATTACTTATCCAGTTCCTTCATTTGCCATTCCCATATAAAAATCACTTGGCAGTAAGTTTAAAGATAAAAAAGGATGATACATTTCTAATTTTTATAAAAAAAATTAATAATTTCATTCTAAGATTCAAGTTTGTGTCAGTAGTGATAGCCCGACTATAGGCCGTTTCGTCATTAAGGCAGTATTTGTGATTCTGACGTATAAGGCGCTCGTCACTGACC
>CABFWO010006749.1:14226-31787 GCA_902155825.1 Timema genevievae | reverse complement strand
GCCTTTATCATATGACACTCTGAACTCCTCTGCTCGCCCACCTTTCATGACAGATTCAAAATAGAGCAAATGTTCAACTTTGAATTTGGATGGTTTCAAAGTCATTTGGCCACCAACAATTCTTGTTTCATGGTTCATACATTTTGTATAGTCAATTGCATCAGCATTAAATGGAAAGAGTCCACAGTTGCTACAGAAACATGAGATATAGCTGTGTCTAACAAACAACCGAACATCACTCTAGTCATTGCCTTGTTATTGTTTAGTTTTGTTTCTTCCAATCAAATACAACATTCTTCCAATTGTTTTTTAGTGACCTAAGGACGGATACATATGCTGGTTGTAATGTGTGTAGCATTAGGCAACAATGAATATAATGTAATATAATATTGTTGTCAGCATAAAATTTATAAATATTATAAGTCAAATGAGACCGATGGCCATCGATTAAGAATAAGACAGGAAATGTTATATTCTTTTTTTCATCAAAGGAAGAAAAGTGTTACACATGTATCCATAAAAAGCCTGTTCAGTTCATCCACCCTGATTTTGACCTTCCAACTATCCAATCAGGATTCAGATTACGAACTATGTCTGCCGGTATACGTTCATAAGGATATATAATCAACGGAGGAAATATAATGCCTGTTGCATTTATAGTGAGTAATACAGTTATACATTCTTTTTCAGAACCACTTTTTGCTTCATACATGTCTTTCATACCTTTAGGACCAAGAAATAAACCAGTTTTTGGATTGGTTATAAAACCAGACTTGTCAGAATGAAATATTCTGTCGGGATCATTACATATAGATTGACATTTCAGTAACGTTGGCTCGACCTTGGTTAATGCTTTCAGCATGGTGTTGACGAATATCAGGATGCCTTTTTAAAAAGAGGTTGAACCACTTATCACCTGGTAGGCTTAGGCCTAATTTGTTTGTAAGAGTATGTTGTCTTTCTTCATTTTATATTATTTCACCAACTGTTTCTATCAACATTCTTGTGTTAAAATTATCGGGGGTCCCATCTTTCTAGCAATGGGTACCCGATTCTTCAGCTTGTTAAATAATGTGGAATGGGGCACATTAAACTTTCTTCCTGCTTCTCTTATTTTTCCTCCATCTCTCACAAATTTCATTGCTTCATTTAACTCATATTTAGAATATTTAAAAAATTACTTCTTTTCACGCTTTTCTGCCATTTTCATCAATATAAAACAGCTTCTGAAAAATAAAATAAATTATTATTAACTAAGGTAGGGCCTAAAATCTTGACGTAGGCTATCACAATTTTATACATTTCAAATAAAATTTCACATAGGTTTATTTGCGATTCAAATTAAGGCAGGCTATAACAAAATGAAAGCACTTAGAAAAATTGTGAAAATATGGCTTTTATTAGGCTTTTGGCTACTTAAATAGACTTCAAAGTAAGCCTTTCTTTATAATTGTATTTCCAACAACAATACTTTAGCATGTTTTAATATTGGGAAAATAAACCATAGCATTATGAAGAACAAGATATGTTTCATAATTATAAAACCAGTTATTGACCAGGGTGGTCGTCTACTGGAAAGCATTGAAATATTGGTATAATTTGCAGTGTATGTTGTGAATGGTAGCATAATATATTATTTTAAATCTTGAGAACATGAAACCATGTAAAACATCAATCATTAGTTGTCCATGTACATTTTTAGGTTAATAATATTTTTTTTAGCATTTACTGTTATAATTATCTTGCTAAGCAGTTATTTTAGTTTTAAAATCATTAAGGTTGGAAACAATGATCATAAATACAAACTGGATGCAAAGAGATAAATATGGTGCAACTTACCAGGCCTTAATTCATGATCCCAAAAACACAGGATTCCTATGCAGCATGAACTTTAGAAAATGGCTGACACCACTTCCTCTTCCTCCTTAACTACAGTTGTTTTGTGATTGGTGATTGGTGTCCCATGAACAGCTGGGACCAATCAGAATTGATCTAACACTGTGTATAGCCTTATCTTATGACTTTAAAGTCAAGTTGGTTAACTACTGGTATGTTTACCCTAGTTTATATGAACTACCAATCACAGTAAGGGTGTCAAAATATAAGCACCAATAGCTGTTAAAGGATCTGTTGCTAATTATAGCTCTGATATTTCAAATATATTCTTGAAATGTTCTCAAAAGAGTTGTTTTAGTTTCTTTTATTGATCATGTGACTGCTTGGTGGTTGCTCCTTGCTGTAGATGATTTCCTTTTGAAGAGTTTTACTGGGCAGTCTCCGACTATCTTATTGGTTGCGATGGTCACATCTTAAGTAGATTTCTACAGACCTACATATACGGAGTCTATAAAAGGGGCTTTATTGTTCATGTTTATTTTAAGTATTTTAACAATTTGAATAACCAAAATGTAAACATTCACATTTTATTTAGAGATTGCAAATCGTAAAATATTGGAGGAGCTGCAGTTAAAGAAGCTACAATTGAAACAAGGAGTGGCAGCAACACTCAATTCACCACCAGTAACCTTGCTACCAGTGGTGAGAACCTTCACTGATTTTAATATAATCTTTTTATCTTCTATTTCTCATTTGAATGCCCTTAAATTGGTTGGTTGATAAGAAAGAAAGTGTTAACTAGCTAAAGTTTATACCACTAAATATTGATAATTAGGAGTAATCCATGTTAAAAAAACACCTTATATGTCCATCATAACTACTCAAAACCTATGCCCAAATTTTTAAACGAATGGATGTAGCTGCTAGCTAGAAAAAATGTCCAATAAGCACATATAACTCAGTTTCGTTTCTGAAAATAACACTACCATACAATGTTATTAACTACATTTTACTCTAAACATGGAAACAATGTTAATATTATATTAACAAAGTCCAAATTTAGAAAGTATTAGCTTCACTCAACTTTTTCACAGGTTATAGTTAGTTTGGCTATATTCCTCAAGTTTATCATTTCCTGAAATTCTTTTGTCAACAGAATTTCAGGAAATGGTAAACTTAAGGAAAAGGTGAGCATAAATGTCCATTTAATGAATGTATATAAATACGCATACTAACTTTTATTAATATTACATTTTCTCGGACATAAAATGTTAAGTTAGATTGGTTTAGTTTGTAATTCAAACCAATTTTAATTAATAACTAGAATTTGTTTAAAATAATCATTTAAATATTACAGACTAACCCAACCTAACCTTCCGTGTCTGAGAAAACTAAATAATTAATAAATGTTGGTATGGGTGTATGTACATTTATTTAGAGACTAGTTAATTTTAGGCTAAGTTATCACGGTGTACATTGTGGAAAGAAGTGGTAACTAACATACGAATACGATAACTTAAAGGTCTCTTAGTCGGCTCACAAATTAATTACTGTAATCAGCCTATATTACTTAAATAATAAAAACAAACAAAATATGTTTAAGCCTTTCCCTCTTATATATAAAATGTACCTATAGTACATTCACAACCTTAGTTTACTTGGATGACAGCTCAAAAGGTTATTAGAAATAGTCCCTAATGTATCCCTACGCCAACAGCTGATATTTGTTACTTTGGATAGCTGTAATGAAAACATATTATGGTAATGTCTGAATGTGATAGATAACCACAGTAATTTAGGCCAATATTATTTATATATTTATTTGAGGTCGGACACAAAGCTCATTTATCGTTCTGATGCACCCACGCAGTGGAACAAATATTTTTAAATACGATAAAATAATCATAAAATAATTTATTATGTATAAAAAATGACAAGTATTTTCTCTTTTCCAAGTAAATACGATGCCTGTATTAATGTATGCACTATATTACACATCATAGACAACGTTCCTAAACGAAGAATAGGTAGTTTTAATTATGTTTAAAATATTGTTTCGGAATGGGTAAAAAGAAATTATTAGAAGTAATGAAATAAAGTCTGTTCAGCATAGGAATTGTTTTCTGAAAGGCCTTTTTCCATACCAGAAATATATTATATAGTAGGATTTTGGTAGGGAAAAAGACCTTTCAGAGAGTAATTGCTACCGTGAATGGAGTTTAGTATGAGAAAACTTAAGTCTACGTTATTTTAGATGTAAGATATAACATGTAACTAAAAAACTGAACATTGATAACAAAACAGTGATCTTTTACAAGTGTTGGTAACCCAAAACCTAAACATATGATTTTTGAACTGTCATCCTGGTAAAAACCTACCATGAACAGACTTTAATTCATAATGTTGTCTGGTAGTGTTATTTTAGTAATTTTTTTAAAACAAATTATTTACATACTAGATCTGTTTTCTCACATTTACATCAAGTAATGTGATCTGTGATTGTCACTTTTGATAGTAATTATCAATAGGATAATTATAAAATAACACTTTTACTGTAATATAGTAAAATATTACCAATATTTTTTAAATAGCACTAACAGGTAAGAGTTCAAAGTATTGTGCATAAAGAAGTACTTTATCTTCAAATGAAATGTCAGCTTTTAAAACGTGTTCAGATTATATCTCTCTTTTGACATTTTGTATCAGTCAGCTTACTTTAGCGTTTTGTACCACAATTCAAAGTTTAAACCAATAAAGGATTAATATTAAAACATAATTTAAGATTTGGTTACTATTCCCCGTGGTTTATTTTATATCGTAAAAATAACAAAGCTAATTTATAGATATCCTGTACGAAATATTTGCACTAATTTATTTTCCAGACTGGTACCATGACACCAGAGGTGCACATGATGTCTTCATCTCAGCGAGCAGCTCTACAACATGCACACAGCCTATCATTTGGTTTCTTCATCACCCAAGACTCTTCGTTCGGCAATCTCATCATGCCAGTCTTGCCACGGTTTGATACTAAATAACTTTGGTTTTCAAACTAGTCTTATCAGTTTGTGTAAATACTTTTTGTTGAAACAATGGCTAAACTGAAGCTGAAAGCTCTGGAACAGTATCTCCAAGACGTGGATATATTCGAGAGCCCAAAGTTGTTGTTGGAGCAATATGCCACAATGCCGCACATTGCTTCAAGGATGCTACACACCATTCAGGCCAGCTTCAATGACATTGAAGGGAAGCTTGTGGCAGATTTAGGATGTGGGTGTGGGACTTTGTCGGCCGGCGCAGCCATGTTGGGAGCAGCGGCTTGCGTCGGTTTTGATATTGATCTCGATGCTTTGGAAATATTCAGGAAGAATATTGTTGAACTAGAACTTAATAATGTGGACCTTGTAATGTGTGATGTAACACAATATTTAAAGGACACAAGATGGTCCAAACGGTTTGACACGGTTGTCATGAATCCGCCATTCGGCACAAAGCACAACCGTGGCATAGACATGGAGTTTGTGAGGATAGCATTGAGCATGGCCAGTACTAGTGTGTATTCTTTGCACAAAACATCCACCAGAGATCATGTTCTGACCAAGGCAGCTGACTGGGGAGTCAAAGCACGAGTGCTTGCCCAATTGAGGTTTGATCTCCCAGCTTCGTACAAATTCCACAGGAAGCAGTCTGTTGATGTTCATGTAGACTTTATTCGGTTTTGGTTTGCTGATGAGCACAAGAAATATTGACTTTGATATTTTCATACGTTTGACGTTGCCTTTATGTTTCTCCTTGCACTTAAATCGCAATTGAATTTTATCATAACTTTTAAGTGTTGTTGCAAATAAGAACAATATTTTTTTCTATCTTGTTTGGATGTATCTAGGCTACCATATAGGCAATTTATTTTAAATTATAGTTTTTAGTACAGTATTTGTGTAATGGAATGTTATGGAGAATTGTGATTAATTATACTTAAGTTTTTACTTTAAGAGTACATCTAATCCCATGTAGGCCTAAATAAATTTTACACCTTTACATATTTAAACTAAACAACCTTATTAAAAGGTGGGACAACATAAAGCAGGCATTAACAAATTACTTAGTAGGACAAGCTTTTGCACAACACATTTATGTTGCGTATAAGGTCTACTGAGCAGTTATAGCCTACACAATTTATTTTTGTAATAATGGTTTGGTGGAATATTTCTGCTATCTAGAAAGTATGATTACCACGAACGGTAAGTTCCGGGAGTAAATAGGACAAAGGATATGGAAGAGTGGACAATTCTACCATGGGGTTAAGAATATGGAATAAAGGAAAAGAGGCCAAAACTTTGTTATGTATGGCATATTATCACCCATTATTGACATATGGCTCTGAAACCTGGACATGGATGAAGATAGATTTAAGTAGATTGCAGGCAACAGAGATGAGGTTCCTGAGAGGCAGTGAGATTGTAACAAGAAGAGACAGAAGGAATGAAATAATTAGGGATGGTTTAGAAGTTATATCATTAGAAGAAACACCGAAGAGAAAAAGGTTGCTGTGGTTAGGTCATATGATAAAAATGGAGGATAGAGTGCTTAAGAAAGCCTTACAGAACAAAGAGAAGTGTAGAAGACCTATTGGAAGACCACGGACAAGATGATTTGAACAAGCGCAGAAAGACATGGAAGCTAAAGGAGTGGATTGGAAGACGTGCCAGACGACCTGCAGAGGCGTAAACGTCGAGTGATGATGAGTAATAGTTTGGATAGTCTACTTACTAAAATGGTCTTGTCTAGTTATTTACTTATCTTTTAATGTTTTTAAAGTCTATTGGAACATAGGGCAGGGAAAAAACGAGGTGGGGCAAACTCTCTAGACCAGCAGTTCCCAAACTTTTTGAATCGCAGAGCACTTTTCAGGAGAAAAGTTCATCACGGAGCACAATCGTTGCCCTGATGCCAAAGACATATACATGCATTTTTTTTTTGCTGTTATTACTAAACTGTATTTTTAAAGTTGTTAGTCGATATTTTATCATATAGCAAAAGCAGGAACTATTTTCAGAGTTCTAAATTTCTTAAATTTTGATTTAAACTTAATTTTTCTCATTGAAAATTGGAACTTATTATTTTCTTAAAACATCAGTTTTGCACATATGTATCTTTGGCATAAGGGCGATGATATTTCCTTTAGCACCTACATAGGTACTAAACTGAATGACGGCAGTATTCACAATGGAAACAAATTTTTAAGCATTCGGGCATGTTAAACATCAAGTTTTATTTCATTCGAAATGTTATTTTCTCCACTAATTTCAAAGAAATAAGGAATTTACTTAACTACATAAATGAAAAACAACAAAAAACAAAGTAGGGCAACACATTTGATAACAAATTCAAAGCAGTTATTGTAAATCCACAATATGCTACCCACATAGATAACTATAGATTTAAGTATGAACTGCGAACTTAGATTCTAATGAGAGGGATGGGACTGTTTTGATTTGCACAATTTGGTTATATCTGGTTGAATTTGGGACAGCTGCAACTGCATTGAAGAGGGATCGGTATTTTGTTTTAGCAGCCACATAGGCAGATAATCCTGATTTACATAAGTAAGTTGTTGCAAAGAGCGGGATGATTTTAGTTTTATCTAACAAAACTTCAAATTCATCTCTTAGCTGACAAAAAAATTCTGATAGTGACTTCTTAGTTACAAAATTCTCTTTTATCGCAGAATCTAATGTCAAATAAATCAAGCACTCCTACTGCTGCGATGTCAGACAGTGTGGCTTTTCCGACACCGAGTATGGGTTTACAAACCAAAAGTTTTCTTTTCTTTTGTGTAGTTCTTTCGGAAAATAATAGTTGAAACTATCAAGCAAATTAGCAGGTGAACGTGAAACTCGTATAGTTCTCCCCTACATTCTTTTACCAGTGGGAAGCTGTCTAGATTTCAATTTTCCATTGATTCCACCAAAACCTTTTTAAATGCTTGAACTTTATCGCTGGCATTAAAAACAGTTATTGCTTTTTCTTGAAGTGAGAGACTTAAGTCATCAACTTTTTATAAAATGTCTGCTAAATACCTCAATTTCAATAGCCAACTATTATCACACAACCTGTCTCCCGAAGGGAAGTCGTTAATCAGGAAGGTTCTTCCCTTCAACCCTCATTACAAAGAGCCTAGTCAAAATTTTGCTGCGAGAAAGCCACCTTACTTCTGAGTGAAGAAGTAAAGATGTATATAGACTCCCCATTTTAAATAGCCTTCCTTGTATTCTTAGGTTGTGATTTGATAAAATTAATTATTTTTCACGTTTCTGCTCAAAACTTCTTTTAGGGAAGGTGGCATTTTTTTTACAGCAAGGGCATGGCAGTGGCTACTGCTACACTCCCTGCCATTGTTTTATTCTTGACCTAGAATTGGACGTCTTCCCAGTCATGGCCAGTCTGTGCACACATCAACGCAGTTATGTTAGTTGGTAATGGCTAGCACAGAAGCAGATCCTCTTGAAAATACTCCAAGTATTGGTAGGACATAAATATTATTAAAAGTGCTAACTTGGCCACATTCGTTGATTCATTCATTTAAAGTGAAATTTTAATTTTAGTGCATTTTATTCGGGAAAGTAAAGTAGCTTTAATGTCCTCTGCTAAGTCCTCGATTTGTAACAGTCGTATTTGAAAGCTCGGAGAAGTTCCCAAAGAGATGGGGTTAGCTGGCACCGTCAAGTCCCTCTGGTTTCGCCGATATTCTTGATGTTTTGTATGGTTCCAAAAAGGTGTGAGCGGCCAAAGCTGACTGAGGTGATGCATCACATATACTTCGGTTTTATAATACTTGATATCTACACTGTTTCACAGTACGCAGCACGAGCTAAATATGTTTTACCCAATACTTACCTCTCAAAGTTCATGGCCGCACAAATTCACAGTTTTGAGATCTTGTCACATTTATCTTTCCTTCCATTCTCTTTGCGGAGCACACTTTGGAACCACTGCTCTAGATAATACACCAATAGTTAATTAGTAAATGATGGCTTATATTAAAATTTTATTTGAATGATAATGTTTTACAGTACTTTATCATAGTAGATAGGAAAGCAGAAATGTACAAAATATAATTATGTATTAAATAGTTTTGTTGATAAAATTCATAGTAGTTAACATATCTATGACGTGCCAGGCGAGCCAACCACGTCAATTATCTCGGAGATGCCCTTTTGCTTTGCAGAGTCAGATTCAGTCGCAGTCTTCTGATCTGTCTCCTTCCCCCCGCAGATAGAACTTGGAACTAGTAGAGTCTGAAACAGTATTAATGTAAATAAGACTACAATTTTGGCTTATTGATAAAGAAGTGTTATTCCTGAGACATAAATTGTGCAACTTGGGTAAGTAATACAGCTCAAACCAGGCGCTGCATCATGGTGTGGTTTTCTGTCCTCTTAATTAGAGCAGGGTCATGGAATCTGTACTCTGACTACTCTATTTTTACAATGCCCAACTCAAGACTCCATAAATGTAAGCATATTAATTAGTAATAATAAATTTACTGCAGTAAAATACTCAAAAACAGATTACGTCATGGAAAGCTTCTATGGCGTTGTGAATTTATATTTGAAGAAATTTGTCAATCCAAATTATAAATATTGGTTGTAAAGAATAAAAAAGTATAAAATTAAAAGCATTTATTTATTATATGTGGTTAATAATATTAAGTTTTTATTTGAAGTCAGAGTTGGTATATTTTTACCAACTCTACAGACCTGGAGGATTTGAGAACAATGAAATCATTTTACCAAGATAAAAAAAATTAAGTCAATGGTTCCAATTTCACTATTGTCAAATGAACGCATAAAACCACACATTGGTGCAATTTCTGGTTCAAGTGCAATTTGTGGGCGCTCTGGGAAAAAGAGGTCTGTTTGAAAATATTACAAATGAGAAAAGTACAGAATTGAAATCTTCATCACATTCTGCCAGGGTAAAAGGGGTTTTGTCCTTTACAATTTAAAAACAGTTTTTTTAATGTGTCTAATGGCTCAATATGAGATGTTTTGGACAAATGGAGATAACCACCTTATCTCCCTTTGAAATGAAGGCCTATTTTTTTTATTAGGCGGTTTTGAAGTTAAATGTGCAAGATGAAATAACAAATTGTGGCCTTTTGATGTTGTTCCTTAGCAAATTTAATTGGTGTTAATATAACTTAATTTACTTCCGAATAATTAACTTTTATGTTTGTGTAAAATGCGACAGCTATGCAAACTGGGTAATGTTATTGGTTAAAAAAGGTTTGATTTATTAATAAAGGATCAAGTAAGGGATTAGGTAGTTCTGATTCTCTTGTCAAATAGAAAAACAGGCCAGTTACTTATTCAGAAAATTGATAGAATTTTATTTTTGCTTTCCTGAAAAATAGTCATTTTTGAAACCCCTTTTTCCAAGCAGTCGCGAATTGTCCGGGTTAATCTGCTGTAAGATAGGCTCTTAAGCAATAAAAGTATAAAAATTCAATTTTTGCATGCACTTTCTAAACACATGGCTAAACCAATGCACTACTTACCAAACAATACATTTATAATTAAATCGCTTTAAGAAAGAACCTTTACACAACAATTCAAAAAGTTACCAGATTCCATATTATGTTCATATTCCAAGTAAACTTTTGTCAATATTGACTAAACAATTGTTTCATATAATTCCTAAAATATTCTTCCTATTGTGACTTGACTATAATAATGGTGTCAGAATTTGTGTGATGAAACAAACCTAAAACATACATTAAATCTGTTGATCTACATACTGTTCAACCTAGAAGTTATCAGTAGTCAACATTTTTGTGCAGTATAAAACTATAAAATATGTAGAAAAATTAGTTAAAATATGTAACAGTGAATATATCGTCTTTTCCCATTTTAATAACACAAATATGATATATTATTGAAATCAAATTTAATTTTATGGCTGCAAATTTCTAACACATGTGCAGTTATTTTTTTAACGAGTTGTATTGCATATTAGTTTATTTTACACCATTTAAAGTTTCCACTAATTAATGACTTTATAAAAAAATGCCATTAATTAATTGATTTTAGAAATCATACAAACCCTACAAACTTTCAATGAAACCTCTACTGGTGCCGGCTTTTTGTAAACAAGTGACTGTTAGACCACTTAATATTTTTTAAAGTAAGTTTCCTCAATATTTTGTTTGTTTGAGATTGACATTTAGCCTTTATTAACTCTACAATTATACATTTATACATGGTTGATCTTGTTTAGTTTTCAAAAGACAGTGTTCTACATGCCATATTATTGTGATAGACTTCAAATTACATTTCCTTGATTGATTTTGTGTTCCATTATAGTCATATGTCTCCTGCCTTGCCGACCAGGAAAATGAACTAATCAGATCCAAGAAAGACAGTTAACAAACTGTCATGTCGCGCAAGAGATGTGCTTCTGAGGCCATTATCTCCCCTTCAAAGTTACGTTAAGGCAAATGGCGTGCCAGCCCACCCGACTTAGACTTTGCTCACTGCCATCACTTCACTGGCTATGTTCCTTTATTAAAGTACAGGTTTCCTGAAAACTAGTGAGACATCATTTCAAAGTATTTTCCCCAAAATAGACAAAAATAATACCATGATTAAAAACATATAATATGTAATTTTATATAATAGTTTGGAAAAAAAATGCAGGCTTTAGTAAACTATGTGAAATTAAAACTGAAAATACAGTCCCAAACAACCCAATTTTGTGACATTTCTAAATGGCAGTGTTAACATATGTAATTACATACAATCCAGGCTCTTGTTATCAATCTTATCGACTACAGTATGAGCTGCATGCCACCTTTCAGGGTTGACTTGAGTATACAGCCTAGGATCAAACTAAGCTCAACAATATTTTCAATTTCAAGCTGTTTGAAGTGCTTTATTTATACAGTGATTGACATTTTTCCCCCCTCCAATCATAAACTTAAGAAATACAATTTTGACATAAAAAAAAAAGATTCTAAATATTTTTTTTTCCTGTCAAATATTGGCTTAATACCTACATTAATGTCATGATTTGACTGCCTAATATTGTTTAGTAATATATTTTAGTTGGAAATGTAGGAAACACAAGAAAACTTTTTCATTTTAAAATCGGTTAACTTATTTATAATATCATATTCTGAAAATTGAAAGACACCTGGGCACGGGAATCGAACCCGGGACCTTTGGCTTATCATGCCAATGCTCTAAACACTGAGCTATCCAGGAATCGTCCTATGCCCATATTTTAAGGCAGAGTCTATGATGGAAATCGTCGGCTACAAATGTGTGGATGCGTTATCTGATAGCTCGTTATCTTAATAAAATCACACTTTTGTAGCCTACGATTTGCGCAATTCCATCATAGATTCTGCCTTAAAATATGAGTGAAGAATGACCCTGGGCACGGGGTGATTCTTGGATAGCTCAGTGGTTAGAGCATTGGCGTACTACGCCAAAGGTCCCGGGTTCGATACCCGTGTTCAAGTGTCATTTTTAAATTTTCAGAATATGATTTCTAGATGAAGAATTCCTCACTAAAAAGTATAAATAATAGCTTCGGCTATTTGATTCTTATTTATAATATTTAAACTAAGCTTATTTTTTTACTCATGTTGGTTTCTTTTGGCAAATATAATAAATACTGTTGATTGTTTTCACCAAAATATTGTGAACAATTCGGTGGGGGTGGAAGAGCATGCCAGATGTTTGTCATTTTGTTGTAAAGTGAAACGTTAGTATTATTTATTATTGGACACTACTTTGTTAATATAGAGTGTGAATCATTAACTCTATACACACACAAAAGCTGTTTTTATATTTGAGGTAGGGGCAGTAGCAATGCATCAGGGTATTCAGGATAAACTCAGCTATCCCGAAAGGTTTTGAAAAAAGGAGAGAAAACATCCCTTTACATAAAACAGATGTAAAATTGAAATTTTGATGGTGAAATTTTAGCAAGTGTGTAAAGCGAATGTGTCAGTTCTTTTTGGCAAGATAAGTTAATACCTCTCTGCCTAACATACCCGGAGAATCAGGCCTATAGAAGGTATTGAGCGCACAAATATTCATCTCAGCCACTGAAGGAGACTAGTAAGCCGACTATCCCCGACTCGTGAGTGTAACATTCTGACTACATGGAGTGTGTTTCAAAAGTTTTTTCAGTGTAGATTAGTTTAGTTTTGTGATTGTGGATTGAATTTACTGAGTTGTTTTAAATTTCATATTATAATATATATGAGTAATGTTTTAGAATTTAATGTATGTAACGTAGAGAAAAATGGGAGACGCTGCAGACATCAACAATGACTCATTGGGTTCAGTTGACTTTTTATTAAATAATCTATTGAGGTTTTGTCTTTAGAACAAAAAGTGCATCAAAAAGAAATAGCAAGAGGAAAATGAGATATTTTACAGAAGGTATAGAAAAAATATATAATTTGTTATTATTATTAGTAGTAGTAATAGTCTGCCAGTACTGTATTAGAAGCATGTTAGCTGTCGCCAGGAGAAACAAGATTAGGAATGAAGAGTTGGAGTATATGAGATGGTAGAGGAAGCAAGACTGGTCATGTAACAAGCAGAGAATGTTTGAGGTTAAGTAGGGAGACCAAGATACAAATAGTATCAAGTATGAGATTGAGAGTGACTCTACCACAAGCTGGTAACTGTTAACGATGAGAATGGAAAGAGGAGTAATTAAAACATGAGCCACATTTTTTGATAAAAAATAAAACAACAAAACCACTGATTTTTTTATACAAAATCTTAATATTATTATTATTATTATTATTATTGCCTCTTGCTAGCTTTTCAGGTTATACACATATGATAATTACTCTATGGTGGTATGGATGAGAAAGGAAGCAATCCACATTTGCATGGAATGAGAGTGGGAAACTATTTAGGAAAAACCATCCTAAGTATACCTGACCAGGATTTGAACCCCTCTCAACAGGAGAGTGACACCTGGCCATTCGGCCACTGATGTATTTTATTCATATAGTAAAATATGAAACATTGACAATTGTAGCACATGCAGTACCTGCTATTAATCCTGTATTAGAAGCATCAAAATTTAAATGAGTTAAATGTACCACTACTAACAACACACCATCAAACTGACCAATACATTGATATATTGTACCTAAAGAAATTGCAGCTACTTAAAAACATTTAAATCACAACTTGTACATTAAAATAGCCCAACACACCAAAAGGCAATGCAAAGTGTCCTCAGATTGGTTGATGAGTTGCCATTGCAAGCCACAAAAAAAATAAATAAAAACAGGAGCACATCAAGAAGTCTTACCTTAGAAGATGCTGATAAAGTGTCGGGCACACGAGATCTACGGCCCAGCCGCAGTCTCCCGCATGGACTGTGGCAATACAAGTAACCATTGTTCTCTGTTTCTCTAAAGTTTAAAATGTTCCCACTCCTCGCTTCCTCATAAAAAAAACCACTTAATTTTATATTTAATGTGCATTTTCTGATATCAGTATGCACATAATCTACAAACAAACTAAACCTAAGGCAATAACTCAACACTAAACATTCTACTCCAGCACCAGATAATATCCAGGAAATATGATTAACTTGAAAAACATTTATTAAATATTGCTTGTAGTCGAACCAGGGTGTCCAAGACTATTAAGTCAATTCTTTTTAACTACCTAATTCCAGAATTTTCATTGCAACACAGCAAGTGCTGAAAGTGTGAGGTCTATAAATGTTATTAATGTGTGAAATTTTAAACAAAAGAAAGGAAGACGGAAGTTTAAAATAGTAGGCCAAATATGTCAAAGCTCTTTCATAGTAAAGATATCCAGTATGCCCCAAAAATGTTAAAAAAAACTTTTTTTTTGCTTGCCCTTCTAAGAAATAATGTTCTAAAATATAGTCCTAACTAACACTAAGTACTGTACTTTGAAAGATACAAAATAATAATAATAATAATAATGATAATATTACCAAGCCAGGACATGTTCAAAGGTGCAACTGACCTTTCCGGGGTTCAAAGCCTCGTACTGATGCCTCAACGTCTGTAGTTCAAACTCGCAAGTTGCCAGAGCCATCTTGAGCTCGTATAATAGAACCATGTCGCTGCGCAGTTCATTGAAATTATGGCAGATCTCTTCTGTTGGCATCGGGTTCAACTCTGGAACACGTACATTTCCGTTTGGTTTAGATTTATATAACTACATATTTTGTTGTGTAAAGCTTTGAAAAGCTAAATTCAAAAGAAGAGATGAGCCGAATCCATATATAGCATTTTATTTTGAATCTTGAACCCAAATTTGAGTTCTTGAAGTTTTCCCTGTTTTTCTTGTTAATCAAGCGAAAACCAACAATATGGACATTGAATGAGAACCAGGGACTTTTGGTTTCATGCCAATACCATATTGGTTCGATTCCAGTCACTTAATTCAATTTGATTTAACTATCAGGACATATTATGTGAACAATAATTACAAATCAATTTGTGATTCACATGAATTAAAATGTGCAAGAAATAATTATAATAGAAGTGTAGATAGAAATGAGGTATAGGAATAACTTGTTTCATTCAAGAAAGGAAAGGCCATGAAAGATGTGGCTAAATGTTGTAGATGAATGGGTGAAAAAGAGAAATATAAAGAATTTTAAGAATAAAAGAGCATGTATGACTCAGTGAATGGATGTTGTTGAAGTGAAGGAAGTATACAAAGATGGGGAAATGTGGAGAAAGTTATTGTTTTTTGAGCTATATGCAGAGTTTCTTGCCTTCCTAACAAGGGAACGGTGTGATTAGGTTTGTGTGTATGTATGTTCCTAGTAGCTTTAAATGTAAGAAAATAGAGTTGGGCCAAAATACATTAAGAGTTTGTATTACCTATGTTGAGTTCATGCAACAGTTGTTCAATAGCTTTGGTCTTCTTCTGGCCAACACTCGCAGGAAGCTTCATCCTCTGTGAGCGCAATGACACACCACTAGACTTGAAGTCAGAGAATTTGATGCCTGCGGTCTCCACCGCCTGCAGCAAAGTGATAAAAAATAAAAAGAAAGATAAATAAATTGAAAATTACTTGACTTTTTCAAGAATTTTTAAGTCAAATACATTTTTCTCCATATGATTCAATATGAGGAATATTTTAGTTTTCCTAGCCCTATTTTCTTGAAGTATCTAAACATTTTTTCTTAGAATTGTTTGTAAATTCAAAAGAAACAAGGATAAATTGTGTGACTATTTAAAGAAATTACACAAGTATTTGCATTCTAAATAAATGGTCAAGATTTATATAGAAATAAGATTTTCTATAATAATTTTGTTAAAAGTGTCACACCATTTTTGCAATGTGAAAAATTTAAGAGTTGAGCTTCAAAATTAGCAGACCATCCAATGGTACTTCCAACCATTAGAAATAATCTTTTTTGTAGCAGTAAAATGTTATAATATAAATATATATTTTTTTAGTAAAAAATCAAACATTCATCATAATACAAAGCTAAAACTACAATTTATTCTTATAAACAGCGTTATTGTTGTGCTTGTAAATGTGTGATATAATGGATGAAATCACAAGATAACTGACAAAAAGAGCAACAGAACAATTTTTTATCCAAATGTAATGAAAATTTTACCAAAGACATGTGACAATGTTTTAAATATTGTGATATTCTCAGACATTCCATAAAATTACCAAACACTTACTCTAACATTTTCAAATTTTTGAGCACCCTAAAAAAATAAGACAATAGTTGACCAATTTTCTTATATTATTCCGGTTTTCATCTAGTCAGATGCTTGATTCCAAATTCTAAGATAAATAATTATCATCTTACATTTCTTTCACTGGACAAAAAGGCAATGGCTGCCTCGAGAAGAAAATCGATTCCTCAACCTAGGTTTATTATTCTATCGGAACTCATCATCGTGCAATACAACTTCCTAAAGAGGAAACCATAAAAAACAAAGGGAAGAAAAGGAATTGGGTGTGTATATATATATTAGGTTAGAATAGGTTCGAACACATAAATAAGGACGATTAATATAAAGGACAAACATAGGAAATGAACAAATAAGATGTAAATACAGTTGAAATGCTTTAGCCTGGCACCCTTGGGACCTGACAAGTACAGGACCACAGAATTATATTCCTTAGAACCCTTTATATACCTCTGGGCTTACCATATCACTTTACATACTGTCATCATCAAGGTCTGTCTTGAACATAAGCTATGTCAAGCAAAGTAGAATAAAGCTTAAAACAGGAAATATTACACCACCTTTCACAACTCTTGGTCTCTTGTAATCATTGATCTCTATAGTATAACTGGATGGACATACACATGCACATTCCAAGGACAAAAGCGTGACGCTCAAGTGTATCGTCTGCTACACTGAGGGGGGGAAAGATTTAACGGTTTCTTTAAATGTTCTTATGCGAAAACATGTCTCTGATGAATAAAAGTGTTATTGTTTGAAAATAGTGAAGTATTATACCATACTTTCCTGAAGAAACATTTACATTAAAGGATATACAATCCAGTTTTACAGGTAATTCTGTACAAATACAAATAAAACCTTAGATATTTCAATTTTTATGTAGTTATCATCAATGTTGTTTACAGTCTGCCACGATAACACTGATATTTAAAGTTGGTTATTAGCTTGTATATTGGTTTCAGAAACCATATTTTATTGAAA
>CABFWO010006749.1:0-13609 GCA_902155825.1 Timema genevievae | reverse complement strand
TCAATCAAATTAATGAACGATGTCAAAATGCCACATTGCCTTGTATGGGTGAAAGAGAGAAAGAGATACCCGAAAGTTTCTTTCTCTTTTACCCAATGGTATGCAGACGACAGCTCGAAAATTTCAGCCACAGATGTCCATCCAGTTATAGTATAGAGATCAATGCTTGTAATCAATAATTAAGGGATAGAAAACAGTCAAAACAAGAATTTATTGCTACAAACACTCAGCTGCAGATGTAAACAGCTTTGGCGCCTGTGTAGTTCTAGTAGCACCTACCTGGTGACTGACCCTCAAAACTAATGGCAACATATTCAAAACATGCCAGATAATAACTAGAGAGTTTCAACTGTAAATAATTAAAATATATATAATAATTTAGAAAAAAACAGTAAACATAAGCACACACTAAATAGTTTGCACTTAGGCGCCAAATGCCTGAATGTAGCATAGCCTTTATTCAAGTAACATGCAGATATCCATAATTAAGATTAGTATAATCAAGGACATCAAAACACTACCCAAATGTCCACTTACATTTGGATCAATACGTGGGCGTAGCTGTTGCATTTTCTTTTTGGTTATCTTTTTTTCTGCTTTGCGTGTTTCTGACTGGGCATCTGCTGCAGTAATCAACTTTTGCAGGTCCTGTTGCTTCTTTTCACGTTCCTTCTTCCTTGCCTCAATCTTGCGCAATTCATTCAATAGTGTTTGCTCTTCCTCAATCTAACAAAACATGATGTATATAGAACAAAAATTATCAACGTTGGTTGGTCAGTTAATAGACTATCTGATGAAACAAAAATAGCCATCACATCAAAATGGAGCATAACAATGTTTTTTTATTATTTGTTAGAAAAATACTAAAGTCAAAAATAAAATCTAAGTGTTCTATTTTATCATCTAATCTTGCTATAATTTTTAGTGAATATTATGTTTTATAAGTAAATATTTTATTGCTCTCTATAGTTCCTTTCAGTAAAAGTATTGCCTTCCTAGCCTTACTCTTAAATAATGCAAGGTAGGTTATTTACCTGTTCTGTAGTTCTTTCAAAAAGACGTTTCAATTGTTCTTTCCTACGTCGCTCATGATCTGCATCAAATACATAAATTTTTCCTTCGTGGCTTGAGCCTGCTTTTGCCTGAAATATTATCAAATAAAAGAAGTTTGAATTAAGTGGTGAAACTATTTGTTCCCAGAGGTTGAAGTGAACTATCTCACTAAAAATGGTAGTGAATGAACATTATTATCAAACTAATTGTAGTGTGCCTTAAATCTTAATGGTGGTAGATAGTACCTTCAAGGGATTCCAAGGTCCTTACAAAGTATTTAACTTCAAGATAAAGAACAAGTAAAATACATTTACAGCTCTCATACACCCCTGTTTTTTTTAAAGTAAGGACCTTTTGCAATAAAATAAGAGCTACTGAATATTTTTGAGTAATTTAAAAAAAATCCAACTCTACATACCTTCAGTTACTTTCCAATATTGTTTCTGTTGTTATTTAATCATTTATCATATTGTGAGATAAGTTTTAGGAGTCTACCGCCAGCGAGGTGCCATTCCTGAACCATCGTTTTCACTTTGTCGTCGGTGTGGAAATGCTTGCCCATATTTTTTGAAATCCTGTGCGTTCGTTCTTTTGCACATGTGTGCTGACAACAATAAATGCAGCTGTGTGTCGTCTGACCTTGACGAAACTTCATCGCGCAATCCAGAATAAACGCCGCAGCTTGTTGTTGAGTGTTGCTGCTTCATGACAATTGGATCACCCTTTCTACAGCCCTGACCTTGTGCCTAGTGACTACCATCTTTTCCAGCATCTGAAAAGGTTCCTCGCTGGCAAATATATCCACATCGATGACGAAGTGAAAACGACAGTTCAGGAATGACTTTCCTCGCTGGTGACAGACTTCTATGATGAGGGTCTACAAACACTTACTTCACAATATGATAAATGTTTAGATAACAATGAAAACTATGTTAAAAAGTAGATTAAGGTATGTAGAATCAGATTTTTAACAATTACCAAAAAATATTTTGTAGTTCCTATTTATTTGCAAAACTGTCCTAACTTAAAAAAACACCCCTTGTATGTTATTATTTGTGTGTTTTACATTTGGGTTACTAAACATTTATCTGATGGAGGATTATTTAAGAAGAAAGAACTCATATTAATTTAGCACGGAGAGAGCATGGTGAAATATTGCATGTGGAAAACCACTCCAAGTACAACAACTCAGACCATCAGCCTTAAAACTATTACCGCCGTGTCTAATTTTGTATTAATGTAATTATATACAATAGCATGAGCATTTGATTACTAAAAATAATGATGCTTGTATACCTAAAACAGTGAAACAAAACTTCATCCTTACCTTGGTCAGAATACCGCACACATTGTAGTATCGCTCCTTTAGGTCCTCAACGCTGCGATCAGGAAAACGAGCTCTGTCCCAACGGTCTTTGATCACGATGAAGCGCAAGTCAAACCGGCGACACAGTTCAAACAAGTGATCTGTTTCTGGTTTGCTCCACATTTCAGCCTGCAAGTGTTGACTGTACTCTGAATCTGTGTATGTTGGAATTGGAACTTGCTGAAAAAATAAGAACCCTTGATGCAAAATCATTGTGTTAACAGTTAGGTAGTGACCATTAAGCGAGGCTGTGGAGTTGGTACGCCAAGCCTTTGGCTACAACATTTTTCTACTATCCTACTCTGACTCCTTCAGAGATGACTAAAGTGTATTAATTAGTAATAAATTTACTGCAGTAAAATGATCCAAAACAACTTACTTCATGGGATATTCTTTGACATTGTGAATTTATATTTCAATAAATTTGTCAATCCAAACTACAAATATTGCTCCTAAAGAATAATAAGGTATAAAATTAAAATTATATATTTACCATATACTGTTATAATATTGTAAGTTTTTTTATTTTGAAGCCAAAGTCAGAGCCGACTGATCTTCCAGTCATCAGCAGGCCAGTCTAACACTATAATGACACCTCAGACCGTTTGGCCACTGAAGCGGGTTCCATATATTTAATTACACTAATGGGATAGAGATGAAAGATATGATTTAGAGGAAATGCACCTGATATTGCTCAGAGGAAGAGGGGAAATCACTTAGGAATAACAATCCTTTGTACATCCAGCCAGGATTCAAACCCCGACCTTCCCATCAATAGGAAACAAAAAGAGACTAGCATGGTACTTTAGCCTGCATGCTCAATGATGCGAGCAATATCTTATCTGAGTTGGGATAAGGTGAATAATTAGGAGGATGTGCTTAAGGATTTGTCAGGATGGAATGAGATGCACCCGGCTGGGAATCTCAAACAAATTATTTTAACCCTAATCTTCCAGTATGATTAGTGAATAACCTTTCCTACCAAGCTTTTGGACGTTTTTTCAAGGAAGATTGACCTTTGCAGGCTCACCTTGAATGAGGACTGCTGCAATATTCACCTTATTAAATTTGGCAAAAGGATATTCTGTTCCCTCGTCTGTTGTTCTCCTCCAGTGGTGGAATATGGCTCCATCCGTTCTTGCTGGATTAGTGAAGGGCATCCATTTCCATGGCCTCACATTTCTCATACCTAGCTTGGCCTTCATCTGTTTGTAGCCCTGACCTGAAATGTATCAACATTTAGTGAGTAATAGTTATTTTATATAATCACTAGTTTATATCCATTTGTACTAAATAAACAATCGTAGCATATAATATGAAGAAAGATCCCAGGAAGAATGATGGAGTTGAAGTTTGGAGGAAAAATACCTCAAGAGATGAGAGGAGCAGATAGCAGCAAGTGTGAAAATAAGAGGAGAAGAATGAACGAGAGTAAGGGAGGAAGATTGGTAGAAGGACAGAGAGAGATGGAAGCATTGTACTGAACTGACCTTGCCAGAGGCTGGAAACAGTTCATGATGGTGATGAGCCTGTTTGGTGTATGTAGAGTTTGCTTTAATGACTTAAGAGTTGTGTTTACCGAGTTACATCAAAATCAAATTAAATAATTTTGTTTTAAAAATCCGGTCAGTTTTTAACATCATATTCAGTGGTGGGACAGGGGCGTGTAAACCTTAAAAAAATTATGACTTTGCTTCAAATTGACTCAAAGTTGACTTTGGCAACTACGAAGTTTCTCCACTAATATTATTATTATTATTAATGGAGGACCTAAAGTTTAACGTGGAATCCGAACCACGGTGGAGGCCTGGCATCGCACACATTCACAAGTTGTGATTAATACACGTACTGTCAGAGGTGAAGGAAGGTTTTGGCAATCAGATTGAACTCCGGACACCAGTAATAAATATTACCGGTCAGGTAAAATAATTTGTTAATAAGATTTAGTGGTAAAAGTTATATAAATATTTACAATATAGCTTAATATATATATATATATATATGTATATATTTTAAAACTTTTTTTTTAAATATTCAAACTTGGACTCGGCTTAGCAAATATTTTAACTAGCTTATTCAATTTTGCTTTGAAACTAAAAGTGTGGTTAGCACACACCTAATGATGGGAGCTGAAGGAGAGACCGCTAAGAGAGAGAGGTCTAAGCTCACTGACAAAAGGAATTACTACCTACCTATGGTGTCTACTCAACTTGACCAATGAAATCCCCGACCTTTTCTCTGATTTCCCCTGATCATTTCCTAAAATTCACGACTAAAAAGTATGTCAAATCCTTCTAACTCGTCCCCCCCCCCATTTTTATATAAATATTTTGTTTGAATAATAATGTTTAAAAATTTAAATAAACATTAATTTTTTTTAACATTGTTTACTAGGGATTAAAATATATTTCACAGCTACAAACAAAAAAATGATGGTTTTAATCACATTATAATTTACTGATTTAATGATTATTATATTTCATATTTTGATTAAAACAACATTTTCCCAGATTTTTATTATAATTTACCAAATTCTCGACTTATTCCCATTTTTTCCCGATCACTTTAAATTCCCGGCTAATTCCTGTTTTCCCTGATTTTCCCGGATGGTAGACACCCTGCCTACCAGACACTTTTTATTCTCTAAAAAGCTGAAAACTACAAAATTTATACTAGCATTACACTCACAAAAATGCAGGGAGTTCAAAGATACTAAATTCAAGATTATTACAAAACTTTGTTATAATGAACTATTCAAAACCAATCTCACCTAAGTGACGCAGGAACAAATATAATTGAAAAATCTATAAAAGTGCACAACCGAAGCTTAGAGATGATTAATGCACAATAAATAATCTTCTGCAGAGCTCACACCTCGTTCTCTTTTGCAACAGACAAATTTCTTTTTTAATGGTTAACTCAATCTTTTCTTATTCAAACAAAAACACTTTAGCACATCCGCTAACGATTTTGCATCCAGCCAACTAAGACAAGGCTACATTAGAACTAAATTGAAAACGTAGTAAAGATCTGAGCCAACAAACACACCAACCAGAACCCATCCATCAGAAGTCAAATATTAAAATAAAGTAATAATATATATTTTAAGTACTATGATATCTAGTGGAGTAATTCCCTACTAAAAAGCATAAATAATAGCTCCGGCTATTAATTCTTAATATATATTAAGCATAAATATTGTATAAATATATCATCAAGATTCCTTTCCAACCTAACTTAACCTAACCTTAATTATGGTAATATCTCGGCAAACTTGATCGAACCTTGCTCATTCCATTCACTAATAAATTAGAATATCGATTCATATTAATAAAATAAACAATTTGACTTAAGTAGTATTAGATGACATAATGTAGGTAAAGGATCATGGATCCCCCATCTCCTTGTGATAGTATTAAATTGCTAAAGCAGCTACCTGGATTTGTTGGAAAAAGCGGTGGAGCATCCTTCTTATCATTGTACAGCAGAGCAAATACTTCTCTATTCATTCCCTCAGGCCTCTTTGACACTTTAGCTGTAATTGGTTTCTTTTTCAGTTTGTCTTGGTTTCCGAGAATGATCTCCTTGGTAATTTCTGGAGCAGGAGGAGTCTCCAGTTCAAGAATATCCCGTACATCTGACATGGTGATCTTATAGTCTGAAAACATATAGTAGGTGCATTAAAGTTTTGTCTATTAGTGAGCCTACTTTATTAGTTATGAAAACAATTTGAATTAGTCATGTGGAATAAAGGTAAACATTACAAAAGAGAAAATGTCAGCAAGGTATGTTGTAATTCGTCACAAAATCCTATGTATAATATAAACAAAAATGGGATGGTACCCAAAGAAATAATTTAGGCGTGTTTTTGCGGTTGACGTGGTATTTATGTTTACGACCACAGCGCTTTCGCAGTTGACCTGGTATATATGATAACAGAATGTTTATGACCGAGATGATACCAGAGCTCAATTTAGTAATACTTTCCTTGACCAGACTAAACAGTATGGTTACGACCAATGAGCCGAGAATTTGTGTGCCAATTTAGATTTAAATGAGCATAACTTCGGAGACAGTGGATTTTAAGTTTTTGTAAATTAAAATGGACAGAAATTAATGACTAGAAATATATGACAGTAAGTAGGTACTTAAAAACTGTTTAACTATGTTTAAAAGAAAGAGAGAACTGTATGAGCTAGGTCTATTTAATATTACATACATCCTTCATGTTTTCTTAAGGTTAATTTTGGGAAGATGTGTTTAGTTTGATATGTTGAGTAAATATTAGGACTAGTCAAAATAAGCACCAATCTAAGATTACAATTAAATAGCTCATTTTCCGTCGATTTGCAGTACATGTAGTAGGATTACGTAAATTAACCTACCAGCTGTTAGATGTACTCTACCCCAACCTACATTTTTGTTTGAGAAAAACATCTCAAAATCGTTTTCGCACTTCACCTTGGTCAGAACCACTTGGTCGTAAACCCTCAATACCAAGACGTAACAAGTCAATCGCGAAAGCTCGCCTAATAATTGTGGTCGGCCCTGTTGCTTAAAAAAAGTGTGACCCTAAATTCAGAAAGTGTGGCACACCTACAATTATAGGCCTATCCTAAAGAATATAGAGTAGAGTCTCGCTTATCCAACATAAACGGGCCGGCAGAACGTCGGATAAGCGAAAGTTGGATAATAGGGAGGAATTAAGAAAAAGCCTACTAAACGTCAAACTACATTATAATTTTACAAATTAAGCATCTAAACATCACGTTTTACAACAAATCAACAGAAAAAAAATTCAATATATGGTAACGTTATAGTGTAATTTATTTACAAATTTAGCACCAAATTTGTATTTAAGTTAACATTAAAAATTGACTGCAAATAAATATAGAATTGCATATAATGAGCTTAAAGCAACAGCATTGTTGAAAGTTAAATCCATAAAAAGTTCAGTCCTGTGATGATTTAAAAAATTTTTTAATCCTAGTCTGCTTTCCCGATGATTGCCGTTTCTTTACTGCCAAGTCTCGCCATCTTTGGCATCGGTTGACATATGGCAGTTTCATTAGGTGGTAGAAACATAGCCTTATTGCCCCCATCTTGAAGATCCTCTGCAACAGGGTGCGTCGGGGCGTTGTCTAGCAACAAAACTGCTTTTCTGGGGAGGTTATTTTCTTTAAAAAAATTCTCTTTGGAATGAATAAATTCCTTAAAAAAAACAATCTTTGAAAATTTCACTGGTCATCCATGCACTTTTTTGACTGTAGTATTTTACAGGAAGAGCGTTTTTTGAAATTATTTTAAAGGATCTTGGAGTTTTGGACTTCCCAATCATTGTGAGGTCTGTTTTGTGGTTTGCTGTAGCATTGCTTCATACTAAAATTATCAGTCTTTCTTTACTATCCTTATAGCCAGGGGCTGCTGCTTCAGTTCTGGTTGCAAGCCTCTTACTAGGTAACATTTTGTAATTAAGGCCTTACTCGTCACAAATATTTGATCACCCAATAGGCTTTCAGTTTCAATAAGTCTTGAAATTTTTTTCTTGAATGCCTCCATTGCTTGAAAATTTGATGACAGTTTCTCACAAAAAACACTTAACTGATGGATCTCACAACAAACACTTAACTGATGGATTCTCACAACAAACACTTAACTGATGGATCTCACAACAAACATTTAACTGATGGATCTCACAACAAACACTTAAATGACGGATCTCATTACATTTATTCCATTTGTCGAGCCAACCAACGCTTGCTGAAAAATCTGGATCCCCTTCATTAAAATCATTTCGAAAATGCAACACATTTTGCTGTGAAACAGGCCCTGAAAGGGGCACACCTAAAGTCTCTATAAACTGAGTAAACCAAACATAAGAAGCCTCGCTAACTTTTTGATAGTCACACTTTTTCATCATTTTTCTCTCTTTTAGTGCACCATCCGTAACTCTCGAGGAACACCATTTTTCTATTTCCAATCATTTAATTTTCCAGTCTTCTATTGTTACTTGGCCGACACCATAGTCGTGCTACCTTCTACATCATCTCTCCTTTGTCCGGTCTCTTGATTGACCTAAGCAAGGTTACATTATTTTTTTCTTAGATCTACCGGTATACACTTTGATGTGGTAAGATTTTGATAGTAATATGTTGATTATACACAGAGCTATGGATTTTTTTCTTAAATAATGCACTCCTTCCTCCTAACCTCGGAAACAACATTTAGCCTAGACACAATTTTACAAAACTTTACCATTTTATATCTCAGAAAGTATGTGACCTAGGGGGGAAAATTTTTACATGGATTAGAAACTTTGTGGTAGTAAGTAACATGTTAAAAAAGTTTAGTGAAAATCTGAGATGGTGGGTGTCATGGCCTGGGTGAATTGGCATGTAATGACCCCCGTGTCATGGCCTGGGTGAATGGGCATGTAATGATCCCCGTGTCATGGCCTGGGTGAATTGGCATGTAATGACCCCTGTGTCATGGCCTGGGTGAATTGGCATATAATGATCCCCGTGTCATGGCCTGGGTGAATTGGCATGTAATGATCCCCGTGTCATGGCCTGGGTGAATTGGCATATAATGATCCCTGTGTCATGGCCTGGGTGAATTGGCATGTAATGACCCTCGTGTCATTCCATATCAAATCACCCAACTAAATTTGATGACACCCACCACCTTGGATTTTCATGAAACTTTTTTACTTGTTACTACCACCAAGTTACTAATCCATGTAAAATTTTTAGGTTTTTACTTTTTTAAGTGAAAACATTATCAATAACTTATTTTGCATCAAAAATATCATCGCGCGCTAACAGAGTTCCTACACAGTTGAGATGTGTAGTTGCTTCAAGTTATTTAATTGGAGGACATTTAATAAAGATAATAAAACAATAGTTAGGCCCCAATCATTTGCCAAATTTAGGTCTATTACTTAAATAATAAATATGTGTTGTGCTTGTGGATGCTATATGTGTAGTAATAAATATTTAAACTCACAATTGAACTACCTATTATTTAAGGTGACTCAAATGTTCTAGGAAAGTTTCGTTAAGGCAAGGAACTTTTTTCGAAAATATTCATTTACCAATATGTACAATTTAGGCCTACTATGTGTTTGGTGTTGTCAAGCATCTAGTTGTCTGTGAATAGTTGAGATTAAAATGAGTAAATTTGAACATGACAGGTTTATGTGGATGAACATCTATGTGAAAAATCAAATTGAGGCGTTCCATGCAATGCTACAGCATATGGCGAGAAGTTACCCAGTCAAATAGGCGAATTTTATAAATTTTTTTTTTTAGGATTTTGAGTTTTTTGACAAGGTTTTTTTAATAATTGGAAACATCATAATATTGTGTGTATAGGTGCTAGTAAATACTTATATTAACCCTAGGCCACAGACAAATAATATACCCAGACACTCAACCTCCAGGTTAAAATGGTTGCGCTCCTTTTGGCTGTTTGAGTCCTTCACCACTAGGATCATTGTGGTTAGTCCTATCATCACCCAGCAGTGACACTAGCGAAGCCCAGTGTTGAACGACTCAAGCTGGTAAAACGAGCGCAGCGAAACCACCGTAAGGCTGAGAGTCTGTTTAATATTTGTTTGTGCCCTAGGCCTACTAATAATTTGATAGGCCCTACTGAAAAAAAAAATTCCATCCTCACTTCATACTACCCTCTCATTGACAACAAAGTTATACTTGTTTAGATCTAACATAGTCATAGGCTACTGTTTTAAATTTGGTGAAAAATTCTCAGCTCATTGGTTGAAACCAGGCTACCAGTACCGGTATTTAGTTTGGTTAAGAAAAACATCACCAAACAGAGGCTTGGTGTTGTCTTGGTCATAATGCCGGGATCACGATCAACTTAAATTTAACTTAACATAGCGCTCACTTATAGTTAACTTATCCTAAAGAAACCAGTGGGCTATCACGATTCACGTAACTTAACGTAACAGCTTGAGCCAAACATCAGCATTCGAGAGCAGTGTTATGTGTGACTTTATCTTTTATTGTTTACTTTCGATATATTTAATTACATTGCAATAAAATATTTATCATTCAAACTAATTGTATTGAAGTTAAGTTTTTTTTGCACCATCTACTTTTCCTATTTTAATGTTATGTTATTCTCATCTTCAATCATGATTTAAAAGTAAAATCTAGCTTGCCTACACTATAAACAAATGAAGTAGCGATCCTTGTGCGGCAGATGAACTACTAAATAGCAGTGTTAATGTGATTGGCTGGCTAGACTACATGATACCCTTCACTTATAGTTCACGTAAATTGAAAGATCATCCAAGACAACTCCTTCTATAAGTGAACGTTAAGTTAACCACATCCCGTGATGACTTCCATTTAAAAACGTGAGGACCTTTACGTTAAGTTGCCTTAAGTGAAAGTTAAGTTAACGTTAAGTTGATCGTGATCCCGGCATGTACTCTTGTAGCCAGTAGAATACCAGGAGGGCAGATATAGTGAGTTTGGTTTCAATTGTATAGCTATTCTAGATTATCTAACTTTATAAATTTCATTAAGTAACATAACTTAATAGATATTATTCGATTCTCTGTATTTTAAAGTATGTATTAGTAAAAAAATATATTATACTATAAAGTAAAAAAACTAAGAATATATTTTTATAATTATATTTTATGCATAAGGTATTATTTCGTAAAGAGTATGGACTATAGTATAGGGCTATCGGTTTTGATCTGGAATTATGATTACATATTTAAAATTAGGGATTGTTAGTGGCTTGTGTAAAAAAACTGTAAGCAACCTTCCAGCTTGTGTTGGCCATTATTTAAGAATAACTTCTAGGCTTGCCATTATATAGCCCTATTAATTTTGTTGAAAGTTTACTGACATAATTAAAACCATTTTATATTAATCACATATTTACTTTGTATTATTTCTTAAGTCACATCAGAAACTAACATATTTTCAATGCATTTATTAGTTCTTCAAAAAGAAACACATTTATAACCAAATTATTTCATTTTATAGAACAAACAATAGTAATCAAGTTTAGATATTCCATAGAGCTATTTGACATCCATAATAACAATCAAGTTAAGATCCACAAAAACCTACACGTTTAAGCCAACATCAGAAAACAAAATTCCACTAAAACCTATTTAATTCTTAAAATATACGTTAAAGAGGTTCTAGCGTTCGAAAATTAATTTTTGTCAGGTGTGTGAGCGTTTCAACCAATGAGCAGAGAATTGTGCGCCAATTTAAAAACCATTTGCCCCTTTGTTTTAGTTCTAAACGAGTATAACGTTGTAATTAATGGATGTTAACAGATATATGTTGATTAAAATGGGTATACATTATTAATTAGAAATATATGACAGTAAATAGCGTTTATTATTGAGAAGTAAAAACAAAAATAATATTGTCATATTATAGCACTTAATACTGTCTGTACACTTTGTTCTCCATATTATTTTATGAATTTTTTAAAAAGTAATAGTTTTTTTTATCACCGCGTCTTACTATCTGTTCAGGCTATACCTATAATATACCGGTATTATACTTACTCTAATAAGGTAGGGATGAGGAAGGAAGCATTTTAGAGATAATCTGCCCGCATTTGCATGGAAGGAAAGTGAGTAACCATTTAGGAAAATCCAGGGCTGGCTCAAGCCGTCCATGAAGCCCAGGCAATACCGAAAAATGCTCCCCCTCCCCCAATAACAAATAACATTTGGTAAATTATGCTTTGAAAAAAACCTGTTAGGTATATTTTTATTATTATTTCTTGTTACTTGGGTTTACAAGAATTGACAACATACCAATAACCAATACCTAATACAATAACTAATTTTTCCAAATACAATTTTTATTTACATTATTTATTACTTTATCTTATCTTAACTTTATCACGTTTTGCTTTGCTTTCAGCAAAAGTTTGAATTAAATCGGAGAGATCTAGAAATTCTAAAATGTCGTTTTCGATCGAGAGTATTGCCAAAGATGATAGAGGTTCTTGAGTCATTGTTGAGAGTATATAAGTTTTTATAAGTTTTAGTTTACTAAAACTACGTTCACCACTCGCTATTGATATTGGAATAGTCAACAATATCCTTAATAGTATCCATACATTAGGAAAACATTCGATCAAGTTATTTTGAGCCAAACACTCCAATACTTGTTTGGCAAGCTCGATCTTCTCACTATTTTTAAAGATGCATTTAAATGAGACAATTCATCTCAACTGTTGACCATTAATGTCACTCTAATAATATATCAGAGGAGCATTTTCAAGAGAATTCGTAAATCTTGGGATGTTGGTATTTTCCTAATGTTATGCAGAAAACTCCAAAGATCATCTTGGTGACAAAGATGTTCAAATCTTTATTAGATAGATGATAGGGCTGTATCAACCAAAGGATAAAATACTGTAGTTTAAAAAATCTGCATTAGTAACAGGATTGTCCTCAAATTCATAGTCAAATTGTCTATCTTTTTTCCTCGTACGAGTTTCTTTAAAAACGGCTTCAATTTCTATCTCTTTTACATTTCTAACAGCAGTTACATATTTATCATCATGATTTTTTTTTTTTACAAGATTCAATAAGAGGAAGAACTGTTGCCAAGTCGATAGCTTTGCTTTGTATAAATTTGCTAACAATATTAATTTGAAACAATATGTCATACCAAACTGTCAAAGTGTACCATCTACGTCACACCCTGTGCGCCGCACGAGGTAGAACGGTGTCAGACGGAAAACATTTCTTGAGTGCCCAGTGGGCTAGTGTATTAGAGTGTTTAAGTGTGTTCGGTTTCATTTGACTTACAATATTGTGGGCCATCAAAGTTAATCAATCTACTCATTAATATAATTATGTTGAACTTAACCTCACTGTGTTTTCTTTACAAGTGGATTAGTCTTGTTTTGTAAACAACTAACGGGGGTAGTAACCGAGTATTAAAGCTCAATAAGTGGAATTTTCTCGGTCAGCAGGGTGACGTGACCGTGTAGTGACGTATTGGTACTACGTTGTTTCGGGGAAATGTACCTAGTGATAACAAAAGGGTTACAAAAGTAACAATAAAATCGAAGGATGAAAGCTGAACCTCTAAAGATTTAGTTTCAGATGCTGCAACTGTATCTGACAATTCTTCTTGCATTGTTGACAATACTTCACATATCGCAACAAAA
>CABFWO010006748.1:8369-25374 GCA_902155825.1 Timema genevievae | reverse complement strand
ACCCCCCCCCCCCCGAAATTTTATGAACAAAATATATATGGCTTTATTTATGGTTCAAACAATATCAAAATTAAGGTACAATTACAAATTAGAGGGCTGTGTTACCATAAAAAGCACTTCAGAGAGCTTCTAGAGCCGTTTAATAATTAGACTTTGTTTTAGCCTCCGATAGTTAGGGGGTAGTGTTGCCATAAAAAACACTTCAGATAGCTTCTAGAACAGTTTTTTATTTAGAATTTTTTCTAGCCTCCGTCAATTGGGGGATGGACCCACCAAACCCCCCCTGAAATTATTGGCTGGCTACGGCCTTGTTTGTACCCTAAACATTCTTGGTGCATAAAACAGGGTGGGGCGGAAACAATTAGACCATATATGCTGAGGAAAGTGATGGGCAACGTGCAGAGGTTTGTCTGACGTCCAGTTGAGTTCACCTGAGTGACATTAGCTTCAAAAAGTGTAGTAAGTGTAGTAAGTAGTTTGCTTTTATTTAGCTAGTGAATATTTACTTTTCAATTAAAGTGTTAATTTTCAAGCTACTAATCGTATAATCGTTTCGGCTCCCCCCTATACAAGCTATACATATTCTATAGTCTACATCTAGGAGAGAGAAATAGAAAAGTGGCGCTTCCAGATCGTATGTCTTAAGGTCACTTGTGACTAACCCTAAATATGGCTCTGATTATTTAGTGTTTATTAATAAATCTATAAATGCCGAATACCACTGACTCGCTGTATCTCAAGAACAACAAGGCCTAGCAAGCTGACATATTGCACGGTGATTCTTCTTCTACTGTAGAGCTGCACTAAGAAAGATTTTTGAAAAATTCTACTCCTAAGAGGGAACCGATGTTTCCAATGAATCAGCAGAAGTGTCGTATCAAGGTTACAAAACAAGAGAATAGTATAGGTCATCAAGTGTCAAAAAATAAGAGAACATATAAGTCAACACTAAGTTTAATTAGTAACAATCTTCACAACAAATACAAGCAAATGTTTTTGGCATTCTCAGCTTTCAATCTGATTCCTGACGGTTGTTAATTTGCTATCTAAATGAAATATTATACTATAACCGTCTGTGAGCAGTCAGCTGATGAGTGTCGAGTAGGACAGAGTCAAAAGGAGATCAGGGCTCGCCCGTGTTATTTTTCTAACACCGGTCCCCGTCCAATGGGGTGGTATAATTATGTTGGTTTTATTTCATGTTAGGCCCGCTACAATTGGCCTAAGCCCATTTATCAGTTTATTTCCAGGGTAACAAGACATATAGTGCTGAAGTTTCGCATGGCGGTGTGTCTCATATTTTAAATGTTCACTAAGAAAGTGTTTTCAAAAATTCAGATTCTAAGAGGCCTAAAACTGGCCTCGGGACTAAACCCATTTATTATTTTTTCTTATCCCGTATCGGTCAATTATGTCTTTAACAATTGTGTGGGGTCTGTTAACAATTTTTACGATTTCCCTTAGCGACCGGCATTCGTTATGTAAGCGTATGATAATTTTTCTTTTCGACTCCGTTGTTTCCTTGGATTTTCGTCCCATTGTAATTTTACACTATATTTTTTAAATATAAACTTTGCACTAATCTTTATCTTTGAGTGTTTTGAAATGAACTAAGGTGTTAAATAAATCTATCAATTGTTTTTAATATGTAAGTATTACTGGTCAAAGTTCAGTGTGCGAATGCTTTTGACTGCAAGTTTCGATTCAATTTATTTATTTTACTGCAAATATGAAGTTGTTGCATAATTTATGTTTCTTAAATAGGGTTTATTTGATCTAAAGTCACGTGTAAATAAAAATATTTATTTGAAAAACAATAAAAATCGTATACACACAAATTAGAATGAAATTTTTTTTTCACACAAGTGTACGAATATTTATGACTCTGACTGTACTTACTTTTATTTCTGACATTTTTATCACAACACTATAGCTGTGCTGCCAGGTTTTCTTTTCATTTTTAATATTCCATTTTAAAATAAAATTCTTTTCACATAAACAGAGTTCATTTTTATTACTTGTTTACTTTGAGTTCCTGTATAGAAGTTTTAAGGAGTTTTAAGATAGGAAGGAGTTGTACTCAAGAGATTCTTTTTTTCTCTGCTTTCAATATTTATAGCTGTTTTGTCATCAAATTTTACCACTGATATTATCTGAGCGAGACACTATCTACTGATTCTTATTTTGTGATTTTTTTAAAATTTGTGTCATCTTCTACATACCTAAAATACACAGATTATTTCTCATAGCTACCTGTATTTTCATTATCTTTCCCCAATACACATTATTAGGCACGAAGCTCATTGATATTGACGGCGTGATGGTACCTCACCCTCTTGTGCCTATGAAGTGTTTTTTCTATTCCCTATCTTCATGTTCGGCATTGACTCGCTGGCACCTCAGGTGCGGGCCACTGTCGTACAGCACATTTGTAACAACTGACAGCCGTTTCATGAGTGCACTGTGATGCTGTGTGGTAACATATACAGAACCATGGTTGAGTACCAGGCTCACATGTCCCTCCGCACCACATACGCCACCCACTGGGAAATTAGGGCTGCTGATGAAATATACCCTTACCATCTTGTGGTGTATCGTGATGGCAAGGTGATAATACAGCCTGAAGAGCCTGCTGAGGGAAGGCCCATATTACGTTTTAGGTGTTCTGGTTCCATGATGTCATCGCATTTTTAACTGCTCATACCTCAATATGTTCCTCCTCCTCAACAACCTACCGTTGTCGTTCACCCTATCCTTACATCACTAGATGTAACCAGCCCTGCAAGCATGATTGTCCAGCGCTCTGCCAATGACACAACCGATAGTGAATTTCCTTTTATTGATTTATCTTACCCTGCTCTTCCTAAAAACCAGTGTATTTCTGTTCTGCCTGTTAATGATCTGAATTCTCCCCCTGACTCAGACAACAGTTCCAAAGTTACTCCTTCCAAAGAAAAAAAATGGGAAAAAAGAGCCGTGCTAGATTCACCGATAGAATAAAAAGAAAAAAACATAGTGAGTCTGTAAAAAAATATACTGAAAAATCCCTGATGCTCATAGGTGGTCAGTACAGGCTTATGACGAGAAAAATCCTGACGTTCATAGGGAGGCTGTCAGGAAATACACTGACAAAAATCCTGATGTGAATATTGCAGCAGTTAAAAGATACGAGGAAGATCCCGATGCAAACAGAGCTTCCGTATCCAGATATGCAAACAAACATCCCGAAGTCAATCAAGAACCTGTTAGGAGATACAATGAAAATTAAACGATTGATCCCGTGGAAAATAAAATCCTTATTAGGATTAAAGTACGACTGCAATACAGACTACAGTAATGACAAAGTTGTTTCTATTGGACAGAAAGTCGAATACAAGTGGTATCACGCAAAAAGGTAGAAAGAAGAAAGCCCCGGTCTATGTTGTAGCAACGGCAAGGTACATCTTCTTCCAATTGAACAGTCTCCTGATCCTCTCCACAGCCTCCTTACTAATGATCAAGAGTTTAAATTTGTGATTCATGCGGACCGTAAACCTTCATCTGAACATAGGGGTCGATATAATGTACCTACAACGAGTGAGGGGGCTTTGGTGATTGTGGGGCAGGAGTTTGAAAAGCGGGACATCGTTCTTCACAGCATACACTAAGTTGGTGCGGATCAGCGAAACTCACCGTGCTTATGACGCTCTTCAGTACCCTCTTATGTTCTGCCTCGGAGAAGTTGGATACTCCATTAGCATACCCCAGCTTGATCCAAATTACAAAGCCCCTCTTAATAAAACAGTTTCTGCTTCAGACAGTTACTCTTACCGAATCATGGAAAGAGAGGGTCAAGAAAACTACATCTTAGTCCATCGCAGTCTTTTTAATCAGTTTTTGGTTGAAATGTGTGTAAAGATAGAAACAGAAAGACTGAATTTCACTAGACACAACCAAAGTAAACTGCGAACGGAAAACTACATACACCTGCAGGACGCCATGTGCAAGGGGGATGGGCAAGTTTCTGATCTTGGCAAGTTGGTTGTGTTACCTTCAAGTTTTACTGGTGGGCCCCTTTACATGCACGAGCGGACTCAGGACGCTATGACATATGTACGTCAACATAGTCATCTTGATCTGTTCATCACATCCACATGTAATCCTAAGTGGACTGAGATACAAGAGGCATTAAAGGTCAAACAGAAGCCCCAAGACAGACATGACATTATTGCTCAAGTTTTTCATAAAAAAAGTAATAGAATGATCCATCTCTTGACTAAAGTCTCTATTTTTGCTCTGAGTAGGTGTTACATGTACACTGTGGTGTGGCAGAAGCATGGTTTGCCTCACGCCCACATTTTGCTGTGACTTCAAGACAGAATCATGCCTGCTCAAATCGACAGTGTCATAAGCGCAGAACTTGATCCAATCCTTTATGAAATCGTAAAATCTACGATGATTCATGGGACGTGTGGAAATCTGAACAAAAATTCACCATGAATGATCGGTAGCTCATGTAGCAAGAGATATCCACGTCTACTAACCAAGGATACTCAGACTGCAGATGACGGCTATCCCCAGTGCCGCAGACGATATCCTTCTGATGGCGGTTTTACAGTCAATATAAACGGAGTAGACCTTGATAATTAGTGGGTGGTGCCGTACAACCCTGTCCTGTCCCGAACCTTCATGACCCACATTAACGTGGAATTATGTTATTCTCTCAAGTTCATAAAATATATCTGCAAATATGTGAATAAGGGCAGTTATCAGGTAGCGTTTGGCTTAGAAAACGAATAGGATGAAGTTACCAAGTATGAGGCAGGATATTAGTAGTTCTGTAGCTGCTTGGAGAATCTTATGCTTCCCCATTCACTAAAGATATGCACCCATCATGCATCTCTCTGTCCATCTCGATAACGGTCAACGAGTTTATTTTACAACTGATAATGCCGCAGGTAGAGTACAGATCCTACAAAAACCACTTTCTTAGCATTTTTATAACTTTGCAAAGTAGATGCTTTTGCAACAGGGCTTCTCTACAGTGAAGTTCCAGCTTACTATGTTTGGAAGAACAATAATTTTGGCGGAGGAATCAGGGAGAGGCTGTCCCTAGACAAGCAGGAGTCAAACAGGATCAAGTGCTTGGTCGAATGTACACTGTACATCCGAACAATGCTGAATGCTATTACTTGCGACTCCTACTTCAAGAAGTTCGAGTACCCACTTGCTTTAGTGACCGTAAGAAAGTGTCACGTGTGGTCCATCCTACTTATCAGTCTGCCTGCCGAGTTTTGGGGTTGTTGGAGGATGACACTCACTGGGACCGCACCCTGAAGGAAGCCACCAATTCTGACTCACCGTACATTCTCTGGGAACTATTTTCTGTCATGCTGGTGTTTTGTCAATTGGATGATCCTTTAAAACTTTGGGAAAACCACAGTGCCAGTCTTTCTGAGGATATAAAAAGGCAGGTGGAGAATGAGTTTCGAGAGATTGGCATTGAACACTGTATAGACATTGTTTACAACAAATGCTTAGTGCTTTTAGAAAACGTAGTATTTTCAATGTCTAGCCAACCACTTCAGCAGCTTGGCCTTCCCTCACCGTCTCATGATCTAAATGAAGTCAGTGTCAATCTCCAATACCTGAGAGAAATTTCTTAGGACATAGTCCAACTTTCTGAATCAGCTGCTCAAAACGTTTCTAAACTCAACACCGAACAAAGTCAAATCTATCAAGAGGCCATTGATAGCGTTGATTCAGATTCTGGACGTCTTTTCTTTCTGACGTTCCAGGCGGAACAGGTAAAAGTTTTTGATTAATCTGTTGCTAGCCAGTGTAAGGAAAAACAAGAAAATAGCGATCTCTGTAGCTTCATAAGGTATAGCTGCGACTTTGTTAGACAGTGGGAAGACAGCACATTCTGCCTTCAAATTGCCTCTCAGCTTGAATTACTCTGAAACTCCTCTGTGTAATATTTCAAAACAGAGCGATACTGCCCAGGTACTTAAAGAGTGCAAGTTGATCGTTTGGGATGAGTGTACTACTGGCCGGGGACTTTCGGCAGACACTACCTGTCGTGTCACGAGGCACACGTACTGATGTGGCCTAAAGTCCAAGTCCTATCTTTGCGAGTCAGTATGAGGGTCCATCTCAAAGGCGATTTGAAGGCAGAAGAATTTTCAAACTTAGTTTAGGAATTGGCGATGGAAGGTTAAAGGAAGAAGATGACAAAGTCCACATTCCGGAAGATCTCTATGAAGTTGTTAAGGATTTTAATACTCTAAGTGACAATATTTACATTGATTTGAGCGATTTACACATTAAAGACCCGAAATGGCTTAAGGAGAGAGCTATCCTCACACCTAAGAACGATTTGTTATTGGACAAACTTCCTACTGAGATGGTGATATATCAGTTTGTGGACTCCGTGGTGAAGATAGAGAACGTGGTCCACTACCCTGTGGAGTTCCTTCACACTTTAAATCCACCAAAGATTCCACCTCACAAGCTCTATCTGAAAGTTGGAGCACCAATAATGCTGCTATGGAATCTGATATCTCCTAAGCTTTGTAATGGCACCAGCCTGCAGGTGAAGTCTTTACATAATAACGTGATCGAAGCAACCATTTTTACAGGATGTGGTGCGAGAGAAACAATTTTCATACCCCGCATTTCTTTGATTCCCTCCGACTACCACTTTCAATTCAAACGACTGCAATTTCCAGTCAAAGTTTGCTTCGCAATGACGATAAACAAAGCTCAGGGGCAGTCTTTGAAAGTTGCTGGTGTGGTTTTTAAGTAATGACTGTTTCTCTCATGGCCAGTTGTAAGTAGCCTGCTCACGTGTAAGCTCTCCTGACAGCCTCGTGACTCTGCAGCCAGAGGGGCGAACGAAAAATATAGCTTACAAGTAAATTTTATAAAAAAATCTTGAGCCAAATTTACAATGTTGTTTAAAATATATGTTGCACCTTATTTTCATTACCCTTATAAATATCTATCAAGTTCATTACTATTTATTTGTACAAAAAAGGAATTTTCTGTAATGATTTTAAAGAGTACTCCGTAGCGAAACACGGGCATTTAGCTAGTAATATACATATATGTAAAAACAAACTCCATGGAGTCAGCTTACAAGCGAGTTATACCGAGCGGCCACCACATGTTAGTGAAGATAATGCCAACATTTGCTGATAGAGGGTTTCATGTGGTCAGCACAATGAACCCTTCGGCTGTTAATCTCAGTTTTCTGGACCGGAGTCACTATTTATTTATTCAAGTAGCCCCTCATTTGTCCTCACGAGGCTGAGTTAACCTCATTCCAGACCCACTGCTTCACAGAACAATATGGAAGAGGCGGTAAACGAACCTGGGAGCTCTGACCACTAGACCATAAAGAAAGTCATATATATATTACACATATTTTTAAATTTTACGTAACCCCAAGATGTCTTCGAGTATACCAGGTTGAATATCACTGCGTTAGACGATAAAGTTTAAGCTGTTCTTAATTATTTCTTGCATTTGACCGCCCAACAAAAACTAAATAATCTTACAGCTGAACAAAACTAATTGTTTGGACCACAATTAATTCAGCTTGCATCGTGAGATGAATTATCGCTGCAGTGTGAAAAAAACAATGAAAACCAATAGCATTGGCTATTTTAGAATAAAACCAGTCAAATTCAGTCTAAAGATTGCCTGAATCAACTTTATTGGTTGTTCAAGTCACAAGGTTTGTAAAGTCCAGCCTAAGTTCAGATGTTTTGTGATATATGTGTAGATACAACTGAATACCTGTATCTTAGCTCAGTGCCTGTACCTTTGGCCTGAATGCAGTCTTTCATTCAGACCATTCTGAGCACTTCCTGTAATGTCAAGCAACTCCACATTACTGGAGTACAAACAAGACTATAACTCGGAAACAAGGTCAAATGGGACACGTGTTAGTATGAACTTTTTCAATGTGTTTGTATCTTCTGTCCGCCGTTTAGGTGGGTTTTACATGTTGCGGTACATTCTCTATATTTATTGAGGCTTATCCACTGATATTTAGTAAACTTTGGTACTATAGCCAAATAAATATTTGCTTTTATATATTTTTTTTTAGAATAATAAAATAGTTTGGATATAATTTGAAAATGTTCTGTTCAAAGAAAAGCGTGGTTATCTGAAATTTTGACTTTCCCTCTAAATATTTTTGAAATTTTGGAAATATCCTCAGTGTATATTATTTAATTAGTAATATATAAATAATCGGCTCAGTAAAACGCCAGGAGTCATTCACGTTTTAAAGAGGCCCTATAGAGAAATATAAAAATATTAAAAACTAGCAGAAGTACCCGGCGTTGACCAGGGTAGCCTCGCAATCCATTGCGTGGTTACCTCAGGCAACTATATATATATATAAAAATAACATCCTATTTTAAAAATTCCTACTTCAAGGTGCACAGGTTCGTGTACGGGGGCTACAAATTTTAAGATTTCAGACCTCTGTGTGCGGTAGATATCACGCAACGCTCAAGACAGACAAAGTTCATTTTATTAACATAGGTAACATTTTAGTTTAAAAAAAAGCCTAAAATTTTCTAAAATCTTAAATGTTTCAAAGTTACTCACTTTGCCTGGTCAATACTTGGTCTTCAGACGCGTCGTAGTTATCTAGAAGGTCTTCAGACTCCGGTCTGTTGTCCAAGAGATCTTCAGACCCTGGCTTGTTGTCTAGAAGATCTTCAGGTCCTGGCCTGTTGAAATCTACATCAGTGGGTCGGGGAGGCGATGGAGTCAAAGGTAGATCTCGGTGGTGGCGAGACTTCTGAAACAAATCAAACCCGTCAAATGTTTAATTACAACAATTTGAAAATAAATATGCGTGTGAAGAAAGCTTGCCGCACACCGAATCGGAACGAAACACATTTTTTTTACAACCTGCTTTTTAATGGAGACCCGTACACTGGATCGGATCGGAAACATCAACGTCGGATCGGAACGGAACGATTTGCCAGGAGGGGAATATTTTGACGGATTCCGAAGCTATGTGCATGCGTCTTCAGCAATGGACTATTGCATCATCTACACTCACGCTCAGTTTACAAATGTTGATGTTCGTTTCCTGTTCCTCGACAATTTTTTCTTGTTTAAAAAAATTTTTTGGACGAAGAAATAATCAATTTAGTTCAACAGTACCCTATAATTTATGGCATTGCTAATAAACATTAGTATGACTGTGTTAAAAAGGAAAATGAGCGGAAGGAAATCTAGAAAATTTTATGTTGCATTTATTGTATGTGGTACAAACTATTTAAACTATTTTTTAAGCCACTTCTTCCTCTCCATCGGCAGCTATGCACAGAACAACTACCATTACCTGCTCTTCACTGCTGATATCACTCACTATCACTACCTTTTTGACGTGAATACGTCTTTAAATTTAATACCATACGGGGGCAATCCAAAAAACCTAATGATAACAAAATCGGGGGATACAGTTTGGTGTTGTAGTTTCGAATCTTTCCTCTACATCCAAAATTAAATTATACCACTGGATAGCTAAAGGATCAAAGAATTCATCACGATAAACGAGAACAGTGACGCATCGCGCGCGGTGGAGGGGGAAGCGCCGCCATTTTGAGGTTATTTTGCTGCGTATCGAGATTTGCAATTAGTATAACTTTTGACTCGGAGAAGCTACGATGTTCGTTTAAGTTTAACGTATTCACGTACAACACACGGCCGTGTCCATGACACAGCCACACCCCAGTTTTTGATTGCTGTCTTCCGACTGACATGATTTTTTTTTTAGCACCGCATCTTACTACCCGTTCAGGTATACGATTATATACTAATTACGCTAATGGTTTTAGAGATTATGAAGATTATATTCAGAGGAAATGTACCCGCATTTGCGCGGTGCGGAAAAACCCTTAAGTACACCCACCCGACCAAGATTTGAACTTCGATCTTCCCGTCATCGGCAGTTTAGTCTACTCAATAGTAGCGCGTTATACCGCGCAGCCACCGAAGTGGGTGACTGACATGAATTGAATTCCTAACCAGTGTGCGGACAAAACTCGTTTCCGTTCGTAGGGTTTTGATTCCGACCGTTCAGATCGGTTCCGATCCGATTCGGTGTGTGTGGCAAGCTTAACATCTCAAGACGGTGTTTCTACTAAAGCTATTCTCTGTGGTAAGACTGACAAAATTAATTAAATACCTTTATATTAATTTAATCGTGCACTTTAATTAAAACCTCAAAATTATTATTTTTGTGTGTAAAACATTATATTCCTGTAATTTACGGATATTTGGATCAAGATCTCCAGAGACTCCTATTAAAAAAACTAATGCCCAAGTCACACAAATATGCAATATTGTCTTATTACTCTCATTTTGCCTGAAAAATGCCATTTCCCCGGTATGTTCTCATTAAAAAATAGCTAGCATCTTCTTTTCAGGGGAATATTATGACTATTTTAGTGGTGCGTCAACACATTAAGGTCGTTAAAACTTGAAAAATGGAATGTGACATATTTATTATTAAATTCTCCAAATTTATAGGTCTCAAGTTACCGTTGTAAAATATTTTCGATTCTTGCTTTCAAACCAGGCAAAGAATTACTGCACAAAAGAACGATGATATTTGTTTACGATCCTGGTACAAAATACCCTAGCTATGTTAAAATTGTTTGTTTTTAAAGGCTCCCCTCCATCTCCTTTGTCAACCGTCCTCGTGGTATAGTGGTCAAAGCCACTGGTTCGATTCCCGGCTTCTACTTTTTTTCGAAAGGGGAATAATTCCTATGGTCACCAGGCTTAGGTTAAGATCTTCCTTGGCTCCACCCCGTCATATTCACTATCATCATGTCATCTCATCGGGACATGGACAGAGCCTCCGCGGAAAGGATTTACGATTAGTACATCTGGGCGTCCCCTGGACAACGTTACATTAGTCCTGGCTAATCTTTCCATAAACTGAGCTACAGAATGATGTAGCCTAAACAAGTCATTATTATTATTATCTCCTTTGTTTTTACAATGAATTGCACGTTGATTTTTAGACAGGTGAAAGCTGAAGAAAAGGAAGATAGCCTTGTTACAGATTTTTATATCAGCTCCAAAGAGAAAGTGTGCCTGGCTGGATTATGATTGGTTGACTCTTCTCCGAGGGTCATGGGGCTGATAAGAACACGCCCCCGGAAGGGCACAAAGTCTACGATAGTCAAAGGATACACAGGTGTAATAGTCACTCTGTTTGAAAAGATGTTAGTTCCACTCTTAGGCTGGTTTCACACCAACGAGTCCCGAGTCAAGTCGAGTCTGACTCACCAACTGAGACAAGTACATATTGTATTTGATAGCACGATGGCGGACCAATACCTTTCACACCGGCGAGTCGAGTCACCCCGAGTCTAGGCGAGTCAAGAGTCCATGATGCGACAGATTACAGATTTCGTCAGTCCAGCCAAGTCAAGTTTATTATTTCCACATACTTTTCAAGGCTAATAGCATGGACACTGAACAACTCATTGTTCTCCTTCAAGAGAATCCTTCGATTTTTAACTCGTCCCATCCCGAACATCGGGATAGAAATGCAGTTCCCGCTATTTGGAAACAAATGTGAAAAACTACCAAAGGTACATCGTTTCACACTAAGTGGGTAAAGCCACATTAAGCGACGTCTTTCTAGACGTCTACGCCGGCGCCTCCATACAATGTATTTATAGAAACCTCTAGGACTGCATCCATCTTGCACGAGCTCTTTGATCAAACAAGTGGACTCGATTACTCGACTCAGCAATGTGAAAGACTTTAGAGTCAGAATGGACTCAACTCCGCGAGACTCGACTCGACTCGGGACTCGTTGGTGTGTAGCCAGCCTTATAGTAAGATAAGAGGCACGTAGCGTATTCTCACCGGACGTTCCATGTTCGGATCCTGACCGGCTCAACATACGCCCTGATTGATTTCGATGTGCGTGTGTTTATTGACCACCTCTATGGACTAGTGGTCAGAAGTCCCTGGTTCGATCCCTGGCACTTCCAGATTTGCTGTGAACGGAACAGGGTCAACTCAGCCTCGTGAGGCCAAATGAGGAGCTACTTCAATAAAGAAGTAGAGCCTCCGGTATAGAAATTAACGGCCGGGGGGTTCATTGTGCTAACCAAATAACACCATCTATCCACAGAAGTTGGCACTAACAGACGGTGGCCGTTCGATCAGTATAGCTCGATTGCGGGCTGATGCCATGGAGTTTTTATTATACGTTTGTTAATTAAGTGAATTCTAAGTTCTAATATCTTATATTTGATTGCCAGGTGGTTACGTATCCTACCAACGTTTTATGATGAGGTAGTTACGTATCCTACCAACGTTTTATGATGAGGTAGTTACGTATCCTACCATCGTTTTATGATGAGGTAGTTACGTATCCTACCAACGTTTTATGATGAGGTAGTTACGTATCCTACCAACGTTCTATGATGTTATTACTACACATATTAAATCAATATTACATTTATTAATTTATTTGATTTATTGACCTAATTAATTGTGGTTAACATATTATGAATCACTATTGCCTTTATTTAATTTATGATAAAAGCCTGGCTGGTGTTACTGTCGATCACACGTGGATCTCTCGTGACTGCTAATACGCGAGTAGGAGTGATTCCTTCATCCCGGGACTAGTTGACCACCAACATTCGAGTAGTCCCTTTGGCCTCGAGTCCCAACTCCGCGAGCCTCAAGGAAAGGTCCACCAATGAGGCCACTATTTACTAACTTAAAAAAGAATTGAGCCAAGGACTCGCTTTCACTTTTTAAAAAACTAGCATAACTCGGTGGATCAGGTGAATTTTGGTTGTTTCTTTAGCACCGCATTTTACTACCTACCTTGTAATGAAATAGATTTTCATTTAATAATAATTCTAATCTAAAGTTCCCCTCCTTAATATATTTCATATTAATGAATATTCTCAGAATATTAAACTAAATACATCCACATGTGTTAGGAAATATTCTCACACACCTAAGTGATCATTTATTTATTTATTATCTTGTTTACAACCAAGCTCTTTTGTCCACAGTTCCTCACCCCTATTGCAAATACTTGTGAAACATAACAACTTTGACAAAATTTTTTCTCTCTCTCTCTCCCTCCATTCTGGAACATTCTGCAACCTAGAGAAAGAAATAATATTCCAGAACAATTTATTTCGAGTAATAGGCCTATGCCCGAAAATAAGGCTCCCTTCCTCACTCCACTTCCACCCTTACAGTGGAACGGTCTGCGCTAAGCTATTCTCCAATTTTCAAACTCGATCTTAAACCTTACAATAAAACAATCCGCGACGAGAGCTATCAAGTTTAAGCAGCCAATATATTGTTAAAATATATTAATTCTGGGTCATGTATTTAAATAATTAACAAACCAAATCTATTTCACATATGAGAAGAATTAAAACCTGACCCTTGTCCTCATCACGCCGGATCACAAAAAACAATCTCCACAACGAGGCTTCCAATGCAGGACTCCACGAGAAAGAATCATAACTACCTGTTCAGGTTATACGCATATGTACTAATTACACTAATGATTTTGGGATGAGGAAAGTTGAATTCAGAAGAAGTGTACCCGAATTTGAGTGGAGGGAGAGTGGAAAACCATTTTGTAAAATCACACTCAATACACCCGACCGGGATCCGAACATCAATGTCCATGTCATCGGCAGTCTAGTATAACACGAGAGTGACGCCCTAAACCATGCGGCCACGGAAACGGGTATGAATCTTGTTGAAGGGCAGTCCTTTCACAAAGTTTAGGTCGGGTTAAGATTCTATTTTAGCTTGCTGGGATCTTATCGTAGTATGCTAGGGAAATATAATAGCTTGCTAAGTTGTTAATGTTGTTTGCTAAGAACGTATCGCTAGCACATGCTATATGTTCAGTGTAAATTAACTGACTAATAGCGACTGTACCATTTATTTTAGGCGTGCAATATTAGGAGGATTATATTAAGGTGGGAATGTAGGTAACGCGAGAAAAGGCCAGGGTTTTTGCAGGTTTTTTTAGTAAAACTTATTTCCCTCCAAAATAAATAAAATATTGCTCCAGTACAAACATAAGAGATTTTTTTTCACATTGTGATATCAACAGTTGTTGAACATCTGTCAAGAGCATGGCGGCATTAGACGATAAACTTTTAAATGAAGAGAAAAAGTTGTCATTAAATTTCAAGGCACCCTTGACAGACATTCAACAACCATTTCCGCCTAGAAAGAGGGTGGGAAAACACTTTATGGAGAAAAAACTTCTAAGTTTAACCAGCCGGTAAACAAACTCGCTCCCTGGTAATAATCTGGAGTGGGCAGCCCCAACTCCAACTGTGCAGGTTAGAACCTTTAACACTAAGTAACAATCTGGAGTGGGCAGCCCCCAACTCCAACTCTGCATGTTAGAACTTTTAACACTAAGTAACAAAATCAAATACTCAATGCCCGCATCAGCATCGTTGTATAAAAGTTAGCAGCAATGTTCTGGACAGTTACTAGCAATGTTCTGGACAGTTACTAGCAATGTTCTGGACAAGTTACTAGCAATGTTCTGGACCAGTTTACTAGCATTGTTCTGGACAAGTTACCACCAATGTTCTGGACAAGTCACTAACAGTGTTCTGGACAAGTCACTAGCAGTGTTCTGGATAAGTTACTAGCAATGTTCTAGGCGGTTATCACCAATGTTCTGGACAGTTACTAGCATTGTTCTGGACAAGTTATCACCAGTGTTCTGGACAAGTTACTAGCAATGTTCTGGACCAGTTTACTAGCATTGTTCTGGACAAGTTACCACCAATGTTCTGGACAAGTCACTAACAGTGTTCTGGACAAGTCACTAGCAGTGTTCTGGACAAATTACTAGCAATGTTCTAGGTGGTTATCACCAATATTCTGGACAGTTACTAGCAATGTTCTGGACAAGTTACCACCAATGTTCAAGACAGTTACTAGCACTGTTCTGGACAAGTTACTAGCAGTGTTCTGAACAAGTTACTAGCAATGTTCTAGGTGGTTATCACCAATGTTCTGGACAAGTCACTAACAGTGTTCTGGACAAGTCACTAGCAGTGTTCTGGACAAGTTACTAGCAATGTTCTAGGTGGTTATCACCAATGTTCTGGACAGTTACTAGCAATGTTCTGGACAAGTTACCACCAATGTTCAAGACAGTTACTAGCAATGTTCTGGACAAGTTACCACCAATGTTCAAGACAGTTACTAGCAATGTTCTGGACAAGTTACTAGCAGTGTTCTGAACAAGTTACTAGCAATGTTCTAGGTGGTTATCACCAATGTTCTGGACAGTTACTAGCAATGTTCTGGACAAGTTACCACCAATGTTCAAGACAGTTACTAGCAATATTCTGAACAAGTTACTAGCAATGTTCTGGATAAGTTACTAGCAGTGTTCTGAACAAGTTACTAGCAGTGTTCAGGACAGTTACTAGCAATGTTCTGCACAGTTACTAGCAACGTTCTGGACAAGTCACTACTAATGTTCTATCAAGTTACCAACATTGGTTTGTTGTATCACACTGTGTTGGTAGCCCTGCCTCGTCCCACCCCCATGCCGCTGAAATGGCTCGCACGTCTGGCGCGAGAACTTTGGTCAATTTGTTACCCAAACAGAACCGCTCTTGTCTTCATCTCATTTCATGACTCACACGAGAGCTAACGAAGAGCGCGGGACGTGACTCTAGGAATCCTAGCGGGGACCGAGCGAACCTCGGGATGAAACTACGCCGCATTCACGCAAGGTTGGCCCTGTGCAAATAGTGACCTCTACTTCTTCTTGTTACACTCTCTAATACCACTTTATTAGCTCACACTCACATTTATAAAACATATGAAACATAATTAATACAATATTCATATATTCCCGTCGTGAAGAAGGGTAACTTGTCCTTACCTGACAATATGTACCTCACAAAAAACAAACAATAAAAAAAAACATAACTCGGAAACTCGTTGGACACTGCATTGAATAGAAATATAATTATATGTATATTTATCAGTAATATGGGCTGCGGGTGTGCTATAAGGGGTCATGAAGGCTTTGCCTCTGACCTCTTAACCTCTGAAGAATTTTGAAATATATTTTTCTGTGCTGAAAATGCTGTGGTTTGTGAAATTAACAGTTCATAGTTCTAAAAAAACACACTATTAAGGATCTTCCACAATATTTGAATTGTTTACATAAAAATATTTCACACATTTATTTTAGTTTTAGGTGGTAAAACTTAAAAAGAACTAAAGTGGTAGATGTAGCCCTAAGAAATATCGCAAAAGTTTTCCAACATTTCTTCTAGAATTATAAATGGTAAATTAAAAAAACCACAGATAATATTTTCTAAAATAAAAAAATAAAAATCAATTTTAATTAGTTGAATAATGACACCTAGACACGGAAATCGAGCCCAGGACCTTGGGCTTCGCAACCCATGTTCTACCACTGAGCCATCCTGGTTCGTCCCGTATCCGCGGACAACTTTCAAGGTCCGTGAAGTTGGCAGCACCTATAACGGCACAAATTATTAGGGGGCGGCCAGACTGGGCGAGCGACTAAAATATAAAATAGAACACATTGGTTGTAATGAGAGGTGGCCAGACTGGAGCGCGCACGCTCGACCCGGTACAGTCTAGTTTACAGGCGCTAGGCAATATTATTGTATGTTGGTTCATTGAGTGCTGGGAAAACTTCTCATCTTGACATTTTTATTAATATAGATAGGTTTAGAACACTTGCTACTAACGGCCTAATTTAATTGGTAAGATCATAAACCATACTTATAAGTATGTAAAAGTGATATGTTAAAATACCTCAATATTATCAAATTAGGCCTTTACAAATAAGAATTACCATTAGCGTGGAGAGAGGATGAGAAAACCACAACAATAAATCACTTGTTAAAAACCACCCTCAGTTCACTGAGCCAAGATTCGGAGCCTCCTCGTCAACAACTAT
>CABFWO010006747.1:0-24131 GCA_902155825.1 Timema genevievae | reverse complement strand
ATCCGAACCACGGTGGAGGCCTGGCATTCCTCACATTCACAAGTTGTGATTAATACACGTCTTGTCAGAGGTGAAGGAAGGGTTTGGTGATCAGATAAATCTGTGCCGGGACCGAGGATTGAACCCCCGGACCCTCAACACAGAAGTCCGACACCTTACCCCTAGACCACCAGGTCACCGCTAGTGATAATAATATAATAAAAATGCAATCAATGTTTACAACAATATATATTTTTGAATTTTTTAAACGACCCTTTTCTGTGAAAATTTTTATTTTTATTTATTTTATTGAATTTCGATGACGATCTCGTGCTAATTTGAGGTGTCTTCTCTCAGTTGAAATAGTTTTCACATCCCTGTTTAGAATTCCGGTTGAAACTGGTTCATCCTGATTAAAACCATGTGTAACCGGTTTGAACCGGCCCACAGACGCAACCAGTTCATATCGGTTTCAAGCTCGTAGAACAATACGAATACAGAGAGCACTTATCAGGACTCGTGGGTTGGAACTGGCTGGCTCCGTTTAAACCGTCTCCATTGTGATCAACCGTGTTTTATGTGTTCTGTCAGCCCTGAAGCCAACAAACATTCAACTGCAGTCTTTATCTTCATAGCAAGATAGATAAAAAAGTTACTACACCCTGAATTTGCTTGGAAGAACAATAGTTAAGATCAAAACATATTTCTTTGCGGCCAACATCATGTATCTATCAAAAGTAACATCTGCAGATGACATGACTTTATGTATGAATATATTAACATTGTTTTAGTAACTTTAGTAACTAACTTCTACTGTTATTCCTACCAAAATCATACTATAGGTATACCTTCAAGTATTCATACGTCAAATCATCTATCAAAAGTGGCATCTAAACCACAAATCAGCAGTACACATAAAATAACTATTTTAACACCCTTGAACCCCGTTTATCCGAACTAATTAGGATCGAAGCGTGTTCGGATTAGCGAAAATTCGGATTTAAGCGAGAGATCGATATTTTCCCCCGAATTTTAAAACACAGTTGAAAATACATTCTGAAAATTGACACCTCGACACAGAAATCGAACCCGGGACCTTTGACTTAGTACACCAATGCTCTAACCACTGAGATATCCAGGGTTCGTCCCATGCCCGAGGTCATTCTTCACTCATATTTTAAGGCAGATAGCTCAGTGGTTAGAGCATTGGCGTAACTAAGCCAAAGGTCCCGGGTTCGATTCCCGTGTCGAGGTGTCATTTTTCAATATGATATCTACAGTAGCCCCGTGGCTTCTTTGGTGCTGACTGACAGTTCACAGCTGACTTCTGACAGTCAACATTTAGGTATGAAGCCATGGGGCTACTGTAGCTCTGGTGACCAAGATAATTATTCTCCTTTCGAGAAAAATACCCTGGTACCATCCAGGAATCGAACCTGGGATTCTGACCACTATACCACGAGGCCAGTTACAGTATTGGAATGATTGTGTTAGAAATATATATAGGACACCCGGGCGGAAGTTTGAACTGTGGCCTGCTGGCTCGACATACCGACCTTTCTACCACTGAGCTATTCGTGTTCGTGTTCCACTACCAGTTCAGGTATCAGGCCCTACCTCTAGAGGATGAGTAAGGCTGTGTTTAAAGGAAATGTATCCGCAGTTGCGTGGAGTGAAATGGTAAAAACCATAATTATTAGGAACACTTTCGGTACCCTCGACCGGGATTCGAACCTCGCCACCGGCGGTCCACTCCATTTCGAGTGTGACGGTAAAGACTATTCGACAAACGAAGCGGGTTTACGACACACGCGGTCATAGATGAAATGTATGGCTCGTAAAGCAGGATGACCGGGTTCAAATCCCTGTCCGAGAGTCATTTTCATATGTTTATAATAACCTACCCTAAGTTTATATACATATTTAATTAATTTAAACATAAATATCTATTATTGATTTGTAAATATCTATAAATTATTGTAATATATGCGACAGGTCGTCTGAGTGACACAGTCGCTTGAGGTAGGGTGTGTCGGCTGAATCCGGCTATTTTCTTGGGTCTGTGACGTAACCTTCTGGCCGCATGGTCTAACGCGCTACTCCCGCAATAGACCAAACTGCCGCTGATCGAGGTTATAATCTCGGTCGGGTGTACTGAAGGGTGGTTTATCATAAAATGGGGTTTTCCACGCAAATGCGGGTACACAACCTCTAAATATAGCCTTCCTAACGGCTTAAACAATCAGCGTAATTTGTATATAAGCGTGTAACCCGAAAGTGTAGTAGGTTTCGGTGCTAAAATGTATTATGTGACGTTTTATCACCGTCTACACATTTGGCAGGAGATATACGAACTTTGCCAAACAGATGGAGAGCGCATTGCGGGGGAATTTAGAACAATAAAATAAGTTTGAGGCAGGGTTATTCTAGGGTTGTATGAATTCGTCACTTTTCTTCAATTCTTGCATTTAGGGATTTACCACACCCTGGGCGCTCTCACACACAGATATTTTATCACGATCACAACCTTGAACTTATATAATGTGCCATTATAAGCTTGAAGTACTGACTGCATTGTTTGAAACGCAATTTGTGCAATAGTTAAAATATACAATTATACAATGGATTTGATACTTTAATCATTACCCAAACGATGAAAAATGTCCAGCCTTGGTTCAAATTTTAATGTTTGTTAACTTATGTCCTTTCTGGTCATATATAGCATACATACATACATACATACTTCCCTATCCTTGCATACTCCCTTCAACATCCATACATCCTCACTAACTTTCTCCACACTTCCCTATCCTTGAATACTCCCTTCAACATCCATACATCCTCACTAACTTTCTCCACACTTCCCTATCCTTGCATACTTCCTTCAACATCCATACACCAAGTCATACATGTTCTTTTATTATTAAAACTATTAATGTTTCTCTTTTTTACACATTCATCTACAACATTTAGCCACGTCTTACATGGCCTACCCCTTCCTTTTGATCCACACACTCTACCTTCATATATTTACTTCTTTCACATGTACATATTGTATTCCCTCTCGAACCGCACTCTTTCATCACACATTCATCAATATATGAGATGGAAATTGGGGTTACGATGTGATGTATTATTATGTATTCCTTTTATTATTTTTCTAGTGAATAATTCACCACTTTGGGAACCAAATTAATTTTCAAACTGTCTGGATGTGAATTGAACCCTAAATACTTGTCATAAAACATTTGATGACAATCTACCCTATCACTTTTATCTACAATTTATTAGTTAGTACACAACCATACATTGAAAATTATAATTGAATCACTTTTTTAACTGACAGTAATAAACATATCTACATATGGTATAATCCGCTTCGGTGACCGCGTGGTTTAACGCGATACTCTTGTGTTAGACTAGACTGCCGAAGACGGGGAGATCGGGGTTCGATTCCGGTCGGTTGCACAGAAGGTGGTTTTCCTAAATGTTTTTCAACCCTCCCTCAATGCAAATACAGGTGTATATCCTTTAAATTAATCCTTCCTAATACCTACCCTATGAGTGTAATCAGTACATAGGCATATAAACCGATCGGGTAGTAAGACGCGGTGATAAAAATAATGTATGATATACACGTGGCAGGGGGGAGGGGGATAGCCCCTACTGAAATAAATTACCTCCTCCATCACTCTCTAGATCTATTTTACTCTCCTTTCGATATTCCCAAAAATGAAACTGAAAGATGGCCTTGAGAAAACAAAATTCCCGTTTTTTATTTTTGATAATTCCTCCCTTTCCCTTTTGTAGGTTCCGTCTCCACTGGTAGACAAAATATTTATCTATAAAACTAACAATTATTATTAAAACTTTGTTCAAAAAAATGAATTACTTTTTACGACGATGAATTTAAGATCTATAATATTCATTTGAAGAGAGTAAATTAAATATGTCAGTAAATTGCAACAAAACAGCATCAACACGGATAAGATCGAAACAGCTACCAACAATTAAAGATTTTGTTAAATGTATTAGTAATAATGGTTTGGTTTTTTGTATTTTATTTGTATGTACTTTCAATAATGTTACATACAGTCATACAGTCTTCAGTCTAGAATTTTTTTTGCAAAAATACTATTAACATTGTTACTTATTTTAATTTTAATTAATTACATATTTTAAGTCGTCCAAACTTTCCTCCCCTTCCCTCTCCTACCCTCCCTTCCCCGCTTCACACAAATCTGACTGCAAAAATTTATAGCGTTGGAAACACGTGACTAGATTTCTCTGTTGCTAGGCTAGCAAGGCGCCAAACGGCGGATTGATACATAAAGTGTCGTCTCGTCCCTTATGGCGCGAAGAGTTTTACAGCGTTGCCAGTTCTACGACGTCGGGTTCAACTCGCCGTGAAATCCGTACGACTATGGAAGGACATCGAATAAATGCAGAATATTTTTCGAAAAATCTATTAAAATATAAAGTGAAGCAACTGAAATGCAATTTTTTTAAAAATAGATTAATTTAAGAATTCAAAATCATAAACCGTTAATAAAATTCTATTCATAAATACTCAACCTAAAAAATATTATCTTATAAAATAAACAAAGTTAAACTCAGTATTAAGTTCAATAATTAAAACAATCACAATATTTATAACTGGTTATGTAAATTATTCATATACATGAAAACATAATCAGATAAAGGCTTTTTTTTTAAATCTTTTGCATGTAGGTACAAAACATCAACTCTCCAATATTATCGACCGAACATCCCTATCGGTACGACCCTGTGTTTGATAATGGGCAACGAATCTTGTCCCAACCATCCCTGGTAAAACATTAGGGATTTTTTTTTTAGATTATTTAAAAGTTAAAACACGGCTTTAAAAATATTTATCGCAAGCTGTATGTATATGATCACAAATCTGTACATCCCCCTCCCTTCAACCCTAAATTCCAACTAAATACATTTAACAAAAAATTTAAAATTTCTGTGCTAGTACAGAAAATTAAATATTCTAGTAATGAGTCGAAAATTGTAATAATATTATCCATTAATTATTAGAATCCATACCACATTCAAATTTAGAAGTCACCTGAGGTTTTTTTTAGCACCGCGTCTTATTAGACGTTCGTACTAATTAAACTAATGGTTTTAGGGATGAGGAAGGCTATATTTATATAAAGTGTATCCGCATTTACGTGGAGTAAAGAGTGGTAAACCATTATGGGGAAAAAAACTCCTCAATACACCCAACCTGGGTTCGAACCTCAATCTCCCTGTCAAAGGCAGTCTACTATACTGAGAGATTGTGTTTACTTTCTTCAAGACCATGTGTTTTGAGTTGTAGCTTTTAGCAATTTTTTCTTTTGACCTTGAACCAAGAGAGCAAAGTCACAGCTGAAAACCCTTGGAAGGTTTATGTATTATCAATCTCCCTTTTGTGAAAGAAAGGTTTCTATCCTTCTTTGATGGAAATGTTGCCGCCATATTGAGAAGAACTAAGAACAATCCAATCGCTAAGTTGACCGGACTAGAGTAACAACAACAATGTTATCTCGACAAACAGCTCCTGTAGACTCTTTGTCCCCCCCTTTTGAAGGAGACAGCGCCAGATGGACAGATCGGCTCGTAAACTTATCAAAGATATCGCGCGACAACCCTTCCTTCCTTCGTCTTTGTTCACACGCAATATTTTATATCTATTCGAATCACCCTTCCTCAAACCTTTACTTATTATTATTATTATTATTATGATTAGCGTCTTACTACCCGTCCGGGTTATACGCTTAAGTACTAATTACGCTAATGAGTTAGGAATTTAGAAGGTTGAATTTATAAGTGAACTCGCATTTGCATGGAGGGTGAGTGGCAAACCATTTAGGGGAAAACCACCCCCTAGTTCGCCCGACCGAGATTCGAACCTTTATTTCCCTATCCTCAGCATTCTAGCTCAACACGAAACTAGCGCGCTAGCCAACTACGCCACCGAAGCAAGTTATATATATATATATAATAAATAAAATGTATCTCTTTATATTAAACTATTTAATTTTCTTATGACATTACCGATAATGGCTGATAAAGGTAATTTTGGTGTCACTTAATAATTATCTGATCAAGCCTCGGTGACCGCATGTTCTGTGGCGTCGTTCTAGTGCTAGACTATACTAGAATAACCTCTTAGTACATTCGGGCGTCCACCGGCAATGTTACATTAGTACTGGGGACTGGCTAAATTTTCCACTACCGGGCTACGAATGATGTAGCCTGGACACAAATAAATAAATCTTTTCCCCCCTAATCTAAACCATGATGCAGTAAAAACACAATTGGTTAAGTCGACCTTTCGTTCTGAAGACAACAGTGTGGGGAGGGACATTTCCCCGTCTCGAGCAAGAATTGAACCCTGGATATTTGATTCAATAGCCAGACTCGTCATTAAACGTGTGTCCAAAATTAAAACATTTTACATAATAACTGTTCTAGACTAGATTTGTTAAAACTTTCTTAGAAAAAGGTCTCACGTAAAACGCACCATCATAAATAAATAAATAAATAAATAAATAAATAAATAAATAAATTCTGTTTAAATTCATTTATAGAGTGACTTACAGGCATTGTTGGTCACAAGGCCAGGTTCGAATCTCGACACTTAGGGGCCCCGCGCTTGCTTGAATGACAGAGGGGGAAAAAACAGGTTTGGGGGTGGGAATCTTTGCTTATTACCTGTAAATGCGATCTAGAAAATATTGTCAGTGTAAAATAAATAAAAACATAGTCATGTGGTTCCCATTATTTCTCCATCTGAATGCGGGCACATTTCCCTAACATCCCCCTTTCCTATTAGCTCCATTATAAATGGCTTAAGAACATCAACAATTAATTTAATTGGTGAAATTATGTTAACAAATTGTATATTTTTATTTAAGTATCATATAAACATATAATTTACCAAATTTTGATAAGTAGATCATTATTAATTCTTAAAAATGATGAACAAATTATTCTAATTTTTAAATGTTATATTAAAAACGTTCAATAAACTTTTCAAGACAAAATGGCGATCATTATGATAAAGGGCGCGATTAATCTGATATCTATAATATATTTTAATAATTTTTAAAACTGTATTTTACCCTAACACCATATTGTTGTATTAAATTTAATAAAAGTAATGACTTGATTACCCTTTTTAAATGACTCACACAAGTGGTTAAATCATAACTATCTAGATACATTTCTAGGAACTATATTTTTTTCTCACCCTGGTGTAGGGATATTTGGGCGGGAGGCGCGTTTCTCACCTGGTCCACTTACTGTTTGGAAGCTTCCTCCCAGTGCGGGCGTCTTTAGTTTCGTGTGTTTATATAATAATAATTTATGGTGTTAAAACTCAACAAAGTGCCATTCATTAGTGCTTAATATTAAGTTTTTAACTTACTAACACATTATTTGTCCTGCAGGAATCAATAATACCATTTGACTTTACAATAAAGTCAGTGGTTAAAACACAAGGTATTGTTGCTACATAATTGTGTGTTCTTTTTTTTAAATTTCGTGAATTCGAATAATTTTTCAAGAACATTTTTAATTAAGTTACTTGTTAAAGCTATAAAAATACGTTAAGATATAGTTTACTTAAAATAAAAATCTTTTTAACTTTGACATAGAATTTGATTATCTAGCTCCTTTAAGATCATTCGACCATAAACATTTTATTGCCCATTTTTAAGAAGTGTATAGTTATAATCTATAAATATGGTTTCAATGATTTCAAATGATTACAATTCACCAGTTATAAGGGGGTCAAACTTACTATTTGATGCTTATTGTGTTCCATTGTTGTGACGAATTAATTAATTTATGGGACTGAAATTTAGTATAACTAGACATTAATATGAGGTGTACAGAATTAAATATTAATAATTTAATAAAAATTAATATTCCAATGACATTTTTTATGGTTAATATATATTAGTTTTCATAATATATATTAATAATAATGATGTTAATATGATTAATATTAATTATAATATTAATATTTATTTCTGTACAACACATATTAATGTATTAATTATATTAAATTTCAGCCCCATAAATTAATTACTTTATCACAACAATGGAACACAATAAGCATCAAATAGTAAGTTTGACCCCTTATAACTCGTAAATTGTAATGATTTGTTAATATTGAAACAGTATTTATAGATTTTAATAATACACTTATTAAAATTGTATAGAAAATTTGGTTCATGATATATATAATATTGGGGTGCAATTTGCAGATTGTTCAATAATACATAAAACTTTCAACAATACTTATATTCACAGAATATAAAAGAATAGGTTTAATTATTATGCCAATAATAAATTGAGTGTTACATTTTTATTATCTTAGTAAAATATCATTTTAAATAAAAAAAACTTTGGTACAATATTACGATGAATGTTGAAATCAAAATGACAAACTGTTTCAATACCTTGTGTAGTAGAAAGTGTATTTAGTAGTGTAGTGAGTTGGAGGTACTCCCCAACATAGAGGTCAACTGAAGCCGGTAATATTCTTACCCTCGATTGTTGGGGCCCCTCACTAGAAATACATTGTTGCAATATAACATGTCTATGTTTTCTTCTGTTTCAGGATTTTTTTGAATTACTCAATATTGTTTATTGTTTTTTTTTTGTGTGTGTGCAGCTGTGTTTTTAGCTATATATATCAGTGTCCCCCCCTTTCTTTTAACATGTTAGGTAGGATTAGGTTAAGTCACACTGTTGTTTTATAGCTAAAAAGATGGCGCGAATATTTTATTGAGTTTTACCTATTTTTAAACATGTGGATACCATTCTAAACAAACTAAATCATCAGCTTCAAATCGAAGGTTCGTTTTGTTTGTGGACGGATGTGTTATACAGCGTGTTTACGAATAGTTTACTCAATGAATGAAGTGTTTATATTGTGTTTGTTTATTATTTATTATGTTTTGTGCATGTTGCACGTCTGCATGTTACTTTGTTATACTGTCGGAGGAGAAACTACCCCGGGCTGCCCCTCTTACCTTTATTAAAATATATACCATTAATATCATTAATATTTTAATTAATATATTAATATTAATATTAATATCATATTTACATATTGTAAAGTACAATATAATACATTTCATTTTTCAGAATTTTATCTGGTAATTTGGTAGTTTAATTTTTTATCTAATTTGATGGTATTTCTTATGTTCCTTTAATTAAATAAAATAATACTATTTTAATTTGATAGTAATAATAATTTGTAACTATTCGTTCATTTGTAAAATATTACTTCTGAATAGTTTTAATCACAAGTTCAGTGACGTTTTCTCAAATGAATTAGCACCGGCGTATTACTACCCGTTCGGTTAGTACGCTCACGTGCTAATTAATCTAATGTGTTAGGAATGAGAAAAGCATAATTTAGAGCAAGAGTGATCATATTTGCCTGGAGGGATAGTGGAAAACCATTTAAAGAAAACCGCCCTCAGTAAATATATTTTATAGAATTAAAAAGAAAAGATTATTGTAATTTTAAATTAACCCCATTAAACCATAACGGGCAGCTCCGGGATCTGAACCACAGGTAAGACAGTTTTATTATGTAATCGATTCCTGCAGGCGCAAGAGATCATTTGACAAGTGTATTGTTTAAAATGTTATTTTGAGTCCAAAACTTGTAAGTTGTGGACTCAAAATGAGTTAACTTGAAATAAAAATCTAATTTTGATCTAAGTATTGTTTACTAATGATTGATTTTCAATTATGGTTCTAACAAACTATACATATTTAAATGAGGCCAGTTTACTTAAAACTAATTTTTTGAAAATATAAATTATTCTTAAAAAAAATAATAGATATTGCTCAAAATGAATATCTGTCGAGTATTTCTCATGATTTTTAATAAAATGGTATTACTGTTTCATTTTGAATAAAAAGTCAAACTGCATTATAAATTCATAATCTTGAGGTCAAAACTTTCAAAATTTCTCTGGATGATCAAGTAAAAATAAGCCAACACATAAAATGGCCAACATGCAATGGGTGGTGAGACTTAACTCAACAAAATATATCAGATAGCGTTTGTTTCTGAGACACTCTCATCGAAGAGATAATATTTGTAATTTTACAATTGATTTTATTTTTTTTTATCAAGAGAACATTAATTTGTGCTGCCTCGATTGACAAACTTTGATGCTAAATATGGGCGTGCAAGTTTGCCGAATTGAGAATCGAATATTTTTTCTTGTTTTATGCTTGTAAAAATATTATATTGTAGCTATTTATACTAATCTATCCACTAAACTTACTTATAAAATGTTTTATTGCACAATTTTGTGTAAAATTTCGTTTTAATCTGATAAATAAAGCTATTATCACGACCTGTAATTCAGTTACTTCACATTGTTTTATATTAATATTAATTTGTAACGTACATAACAGCTCAGAATGGTAGTAAATTAATATAAATTAAATATTTCTTTAGCTGTAAATATTTTTACTGGCAAAGCTTCAAAACCGGAATTTGTTTCCAAGCGAAGTTGAAGTTGATACTTGTTTCGAAGTCAAGTCGAAGCTTCGCACACCCAAAGTGCTAAATAAACATTTGTTTACATTACCTTTGTTGTAAAAATAGCTTGAAGTTGTTTATTGAGGTTTTTACTAATCAGCCATTAAAAATGTCAATAAACATTCGAGTAAATTTTACAGGCTTTGCAAAAGGGATGGACTGGAAGATATTACTCCAGGTCGGTTTGATTTGGGCTGCAGCAAATACAGGTACTTTACCCTAAAATAAATATATTCATTCAATTCTAAGTTACTATTTATTAAATTTTGATCAAAAGTTTCAGTGAGGAAGTCTGAGTTGTCCCGAATACATCATTTTGTGTACAAATGATGGTATTAAATTTAAAACTATCCCATTTGATGTGTCTTCTTGTTGTTTATAAACAAAAGTAAAATTAAATGCTTAGTGTTCTACACAAGTATCGAAAGGAGGATTATTTTACAAACTTAAAAACTCCAATAAAGACACCCAGCTGTTGTCTAAGCATTAAAAAGCATTTTTATTCTTTTCAGTATACAGTAGAAACTAGTAGATGATATGGTTGAAATGGCCTTGGGATTAAATTAACTAGTAGTAAATATACAAATAATTTATCTCAACACTTAAGCTTACACTGAAACATAGCTTCAAAGGAAGATATTAATATATGCTAAAAATACTTCCGTGCAACTTTGAATCTCCTGGTCCAGCCCTGCTTACAAAATAATATTTATGTTGAAATCCAAAATTTGTCAATCCAGCTAGTACAAATGGGAGTTAAATTTTCAATCAAACTCTAATAAAAAAATATGTGTCCAAAATGTAATATTTTAACTCAAATTTAGTTTTTAATGAACCTTTGAGTTAATAATATTATACCAGGGTGAAATGTTTATGGCAGTGTAGAATGAAGGAGGAACCAATATATCACTAATTAATAAATCTAAGTGTCTATTATAATTTTCTTTCAGATATTGACTAAAATCAAGTCATTGTTCAATACACCTTTGTGACTAACATAAGTTTCTTTCAGATATAGACTAATATCAAGTCATTGTTCAATACACCTTTGTGACTAACATAAGTTTCTTTCAGATATAGACTAATATCAAGTCATTGTTCAATACACCTTTGTGACTAACATAAGTTTCTTTCAGATATAGACTAATATCAAGTCATTGTTCAATACACCTTTGTGACTAACATAAGTTTCTTTCAGATATAGACTAATGTTTTTCAAATTTGTTAAAATACGAAATAGTGTTTTTAATGTAAATCTTTTGTATTGCAACCTTGGTTAATTTTACTCTAGTGATATTTATTTATTGTAATATTTTTACTGGCCATCTATTCTTTATTAGTAGGGTGCTTAATTTATTTAAATTTGTTTGACTTAGTGAACTAATAATTTTGTTATTATTTATTTAAATTATTTTAATTTTTCCATCCAAACCAATTTGTAATTTTAAGTACTTTATTTTGTGTATTTAATTACTTGTTATAAAAATCTTACTGTCAATACTAATCTTATTTTATTCTTATTTTTTATTTGTTTCAACATAATGCAGAATTTAAGCTCTCTAGGATCTATTATTGTGTAACTGTGTTTAATTTTAATATTTATCTTTTTAGTACTAATTATAATTTTGCCTTTGATTTGTAACTGTAAGTTTTATTTATTGATATTGTCTATTGGTGTGTGAGATCAATATTGTTGTTTTTATCATTTGTGCTTGTGTTAAATTGTTATTTTAATTATTTTCATTCAACATTGAATTGATTTCTAGGGCTTATGCAATTACTTGTTTTTTTTAATTGCAAGAGAATTCTAACTTTACTTTTGAAAAACACCAAATTTTGATATTGTGTTATTTAATGAAAGGTTTTATTATTTTTTTATTTATCTAATTGTTTAAGTGTTTTGTCTTATGTTGATATTTTTCTAAAAAAAAGTTTTAACTGATGTATTTTCCAAAATCTAACAAAGCCATTCAATGTTTTAACATGCGTCGCATGCTTTTTTATTTTTACAGGTGAGGTAGATTAAATAAATCTCAACTTTACCATTTCTGTTTTAATATAATTAATTCTGTGTTTTATTAGAGACTTCTATTTTGTCGTTAGCTCTTATTACTTTTCCATGACACTACTACTGGATCTTTCTTTTCAGATTTGAGAAGACTCTTACCAAGAAAGTAGCATGGCTCGAAGTGTTGGTTAATTAGTATGCTTACGTAGTGTTACTTAAGTAGTATGCATGCATAGTGTTATTTAAGTAGTATGCATGCATAGTGTTACTTAAGTAGTATGCACACGTAGTATTATTTAATTAGAATGCGCGCGAAGTGTTATGTGATGCTTAACTGAGAAGAATCTAGTTCTTTGAGATATAGTTCTTGTAAGGTAAGAAAAAAAAGGACTTTCAAGGTGGACGGAAGTGCCCAAGTGTTGTTTATACATTTTAAAAGTAATAATTATAGAGTCATATTTGGACAATACGAATGTTTGGGTTACCGCAGTTGTATAAAAATGATCAGATTGAACAATATTTTATAAAACACTATTTTAACCTTGATGGTAATGATGGATTAAATATCTGAGTGGGTGGTCTAGGGGTAAGGTGTCGGATTTTCTGTGTTGGGGTGCGGGGTTCAATCCTCGGTCCCGGCACCGATTTATCTGATCGCCAAACCCTTCCTTCTACCTCTGACAAGACGTGTATTAATCACAACTTGTGAATGTGAGGAATTTGAAAAATTTCACCTAGACACTTGAATCGAACCCGGGACCTTTGGTTTAGAACTCCACTGCTCTGACCACTGAGCTATCCAACGAGTCGGCTCGTCATTCTTCACTCATATTTTGAGGCAGAGTCTATTACGGACGTGCAGAACTCCTCTGCCTTAAAACACGAGTGAAGAATGACCCTGAGCGCGGAACGGCTCTTGGACAGCTCAGTAGTTATAACATTGGTGTACTAAGCCAAAGGTCCCGGGTTCGATTCCCGTGTATAGGTAATATTTTTCAATTTAAATAATACTTAATAGTAATGCTATTAAAAATGTATTGTATTATAAACTAAATAATAAAAATGCATTTAGAAATGGCGTGCTATAATTAGACGTAAGAATTTTACAAATTAGAAGAAGGTTTATGTGGTTTACAGTTTTTTTTCCCCTGTAACTAGCTTATTTTTATACCATACAAGAACTCTTTTCTTTTGGACTTTTCTAGAATGACTCAATGTTTGTTTGTCATCATTTTAAGGTCCCAAAGAACTCGGGCAGTGTGGCCACAAGCTGGTCCCAAGCCCGGTCGAGAAACACAGAGTGCAGGTAACTACCACAGGTAATTCCAGGACAACTTTCTCATATATTACAGTGTTGTTTATTGTTGTAACTACAGTCTCAATGATGTTTTCCAACAACAGTAGAATTAAACAATATTTTAATAACAGTTTGAAGGACACTTCAGATATAACATTTGAACAAAATTGCTAGCCATCTTTTTAATTGCATTAAAAAAAAATCAGACGTCTGTATTTATGGACGAGGAAGTTAAGTGTACCCACATTTTCGTGCAGGTAGAGTGAAAAACAATTTAGGGAAAACTACCCTTGGTGAACCCGACTGAGACGTGATTTGATGAAACTAATAATTCTCACGCCTTTCGTCCGATATTTGTGCCTTCTCGTCGTCTGTGCAGCCATAACGCAATTATCCCTTGGAACGCCACTCGCTGTGAAACATTCTTCTATTAATTAGAACATTTTAGCGCAAGCTGTGTCCGTCGGTAACGGCTCGCATAGAAGCAGATCCTCTTGAAAAGACTCCAAGTATTGGTAGCACACAAATACTTACAAAATTGCCAACCCGGCCACATTGCCAATTGGAGCAAAAAAAGTGTTATCATGTTGTGATTTTGCTACAGTAAGTCAGATTTCCTGAGCAGTTGAACGGCGCTCAAGGAGGACAGATACAGCTAGGTTACCTGAGTAGTTGAACGGCGCTTCAAGGAGGACAGATACAGCTAGGTTACCTGAGTAGTTGAACGGTCAAGGAGGACAGATACAGCTAGGTTACCTGAGTAGTTGAACGGTCAAGGAGGAAGGATCCTTGGAGCCACAATGGTCCTTTTTCTGTCCACATAAGGAGATATATGTGGTACACAATCTCTCATGTCAGGTATCACTCCTCATAAAGATATAAATCTACGACGCTAATAATAATTTGCATAATGTAAGACTACAGGTTATGTAAAAGTATTGTCAAATTAATATTCATATTGAAATATATCATTAAAAATCATGAAGTAATAATAAAGGATATCCGATTATACAGTAAAGTTTTCAGGTGCAGGATAGTAATAATAATAATTTTTATTATTTTATTTGAGTGCTTAGGGCTAATAATAAATACATTTGCAATAAATATAAAATTAGGGGTAGTTAATCAAGTTGTTTGTGTAAAACTACCCTAATTTCTAAAAGTAAAGTATCATGGTTGGATAGCAACAATCTTCCAAATTACTTGTGGCATCTCGAGGGGAATTTAGCCTTTTTTTTTTAGAGGTTTTGTTTGAGTATTTTTCGAGAATAGATTTTTATGCGGGACTTAGTTGAAGCAGGGGATTTCTGCCCTACAGTGGCGTGTTGTGATGTCATGACTTGATGCCTTTGACGTTTGGCAAGAGAGTGGTTTTGTCGCAAAAGTCTGAATTTGTACTTGTATAGTAATTTTGATATGGTTTGAACTATAAATAAAGCCATACTATATATTTTGTTAGTAAAATTTCGGTGGGGGGAGGTTTAAACCCCCGTGACTACAGCCTTGGCACTAGATCATGTATGTGTAGATAATAGATTTACCACAATAGAGGCAATTGAGAAGTGTTAAACCAAAACAGATTAGATTGGTATTCATGGACCTATAAAACGCATATAGTAGTGTTTCAAGGAAGATGCTATAGGGAGCAGCACATATCGCAAATATTGTTTAAGCATTGATTAACGTTGTTCAGGAAATATACAATGATAATAATTATGTGCCATATTAAAAACGATTCTTCGTTTTAACGAGAATTTACCACCAGCAAAGGTTTTTTTTTACAAGGCTGACCCATTTCAACGTCGCCTTTTAAAATCTACATTGAAGTTTGAGAATATGGTACCGTAGGATTAAATATGAAAGAATGGGTCTAGAATTTGCATATATAATTTATTCATATCACCTAATTATAATTTATTATAACATAAGATGTTGTGGTAGTTTCTATAAGTACCGATTTTTTAAACTAAATGTCGGGACTATTCCAAACTAATGATTCATTTATCTATGATCCTTGTAAGTGAAAGAATAATCTCTGATTAGTTTATCTGTGGTAAAGTTTGATCCGCCTCGAATCAACAATAACAAAGCGCTTTTCATTCTGACATTTCTTCGAAACACTTTTGGCAAAATAAAATATAGATATTTGTGTTTAAAAAATAAGTTTATTCTATACTTATATTGAAGAGAAAATATGGTTATGTTTGACACATATTACGGTAAGAATTGGTTGTTAATTTGGTTTATTTCTTGACATTTTGACATAAGCTTAGTTTCAAAAAGTAATGTGTCGTATGGGTATTAATTTTACAATAGGCGGCGAAATTATATTATGCGTTATAACAATTTATTTTAGACCTTATTACATAGTTAGATAGTTAGATACTTTTATAAACTTTTGCCAAATTATTATTTTTTTGTTAAGTCTATATTACTATGTCCTTAAAGTAAACATAGAATTTAAGTGACTTTCTTTTATCTGTGATTAATTCTTTAAAATTGTATCATATTTATAAAAGGGCAAAGTCTATATTAATTTTAATTGATTTTTGTCATGTTCGGTTAATAATAACACAAACTTTTATTTTATTTACAGACACAAATAAACTGACATTTTCTATTTCTTCTCTTCCAGAATAAAAACAAAACATACATCGCTAGGTACAATCTATGGATGAAATGGTAGCGTAGTAAAGCAAGGTAAAAAAATCGTGAGTTTATATTTACAAGCCCAGTGAAAAAGATTAGCCTCTTTTTTTAAAAATGGCTAGGTTTATTCTTGCTATGCCTCTATAATTAGTCATAACTGCTTGTTGAGAACATAATATAAGGTAAAGAAAGTCTACACTTTCTTTTGAGTGACTTTTTTTTTTACAAAATAAACATACCTTGCAGCATTATTAATTAATTTACTGTAAATAAAACACACACAAAAAAAAAGAATTGACAGTTAAAATATTTTGATTGGTTTGTTAGATAATTAATTAAAAGGACTCGGAAAACACACATGACACCTTTTAATGGTAATAACTAATCTTTTTACCGCTTTGGTGGATGCGCGGTCTAAAGCGCTACTCTCTCGATACACTAGACTGCAGATGATGGGGAGATTGAGGTTCGAATCTTGGTCGGTTGTACCAATGGTGGTTTTTTCCACTATTCTTCCACGCAAATGTGGGTACACTTCTTTTAAATATAACCTCCCTATTCCCTAAAACTGGCAGCATAGTTAGTACATAAACGTATAACCTGAACAGGTAGTAAGACACGATGATACAAAAAAGAAGTGAAAAATGAAAATCACACCTAGGACCTTTGGACCACGTATAGACTTGATACACTAACAACTGCTAAAAGGGGGGGCCCTGTACACGAGGCACACCTGGATGGTTCAATGGTAGAGCATTGGTGTGAAAAACCAAAGGTCCTGGCTTCGGTTCCTATGTCCAGGTTGACATTTTTCAATTTAAAATTGAATTTCTTTCCATCTTTGTGTGGATAACCATCACATAATTATCACTTTGTGATATAAATGAACTAACATATTATTAGGTTAAGTTGGTAGAAGTGGGAGTTATTTTGATAGCCATAATATAAATCAAGTGGCCTTTTCTCCAACAAAGGTAACTGTTATTTAAACCTGGATAAACATTAACTTGCAGAGCCATCTTGCGGCCGACCATGAATGACATGGTGGTGAGGAGCCAGAGCCGCCTGGATGGCAAGTGGCTCAAGATGGACCTCCAGTGGGCGTTCAACCCGGATGGTCTGTCTCAGTTGTGGAACGAGATGGTGAAGGACTGTGAACTTACTGGCTCCTTCAGCGACGGTCTGCTGAACGCCGTAGGAATTGTATCTCATAAAGGTAACACATTTGAGCTTATTGTAGCTAATAGAAGTAACACGTCGGGGAATGGGTGGTAATAATAGATTGTCTTCAAGAGGTAGCCATTATCTCTCTGTCCAGTGACAGCAGTGTGGACTGTGTTTCAAAATTGGTCATTTTTAAGACAGCTTTGAAAAGCTACCGGACCAAATTATGTATCCCTACGCCGAACCATATGATCTGCAAAAACATGTGTTTAGCAGCTGTCACTTCTGACAGTCAACATTTAGGTGTATACCTAACTGTTGACTGTCAGAAGTCAGCTGTGAACTGTCAGTCAGCACCAAAGAAGCCATGGGGTTACTGTAGCTGACGACTTACACACGTCCATCACAGACTCTGCCTTAAAATATGAGTGAAGAATGACCTTGGGCACGGGGACAACTCATGGATAGCTCAGTGGTAAGAGCATTGGTGTACTAAGACAAAGGTTCCGGGTTCGATTCCAGTATAAGCTTCTATTTAAAGAATATCTTATTTTTTTGTTTTCCCCACGGCTTAGTACTGGTTCGGGCCATATGCTTATGTAATAAGTACATTAATGTGTTAGGGATTAGGGAGGTTTTAAATCTAGAGGAAGTGCACCCGAATTTGCATGGTGGGATAGTGGAAAACCATTTATAAAAAAATCACCCTCAGTGCACCCGACCGGGATCGGAACCCCGAGCTCCTCGTCGGTCCAGAGATGCGGGTAACCCCTTAGTGTGTAAGTTGAGGAAATCGTATCTGTACCTGTGCCTGTCCCCAGGTGAGAGCGGACACTACTACTGCGGCCTGCGCGTGCTGACGTGTCCGTGCTGCGACGGGATCTGCGGACCCAACACGGGGTGCAACTGTCCGGCCTGTCAGCGTCTGGACCAGGAGGAGGCGGCGAGGACCGAGGTCAGGGGGACCACTCCCCTCCCTTCACTCCCGCAGATAGACAGCTGGACCTGGGGGCCCCAGCCGAGTGAGTACCACGGGACTCTGACAGGGTACATGCAGTGGAGTGTCCTGCCACTAGACCTCTGACAGAGTCGTGTGGTGGAGTGTCCTGTCACTAGAGCACACACTCATCTGACTATGTTTAGCCAATTATATCACTTTATGTGTGGTTTGTCACTTAGCAGCTCTAAGACAGTCTGACATCAAGTGTCAATGTTTGCCGTCAAGTGTCAATGTATTGTGTCTGTCGCCAGGTGTGGGCCAACTAAAGATGTCGATGCGCTCGCTCAACTTTGAACAGAAGGAGCTCTGCTACGAAGCAGCCAACAGCACCTTGTCTGCCACTAGGTTCAGACAGAGGCTGCTCATAGCTCACCGGTACTTCGTGGCACTGGGCAGGCACTTACCGCCGGAGAACAACCATCAACCACCGGTCAAGAGCGCCGCTGGTGCGGAGCTACGGAGGTAACACAATTCTACATACATATATTTTTTAACCCTAAATCATGGCTTTTATTACAGTTGATGGGGGCAAAGTCACGGGAACAATTTAAGGGTTATTAATAGAGATGGATCCTTAAAGCCTTGAATCCTCAAACTCTTGAACTCTCTAAGATATTGGTCTCGAGATTCAAAAATAGCATAACATTTTTATTCCAAATTTTGTATCACAATTTTTGAACTTAAGTGTTTGGTCCATTCAACAAACAATAAAATAATCAGCTAAAGCAAGGTAAGGAGAGTGTATGCGATATTAAATTGTGATATGAAACAGCTTACCTCGTCCAATTCAAGGTTCGCCGACATTGGAAGCCTACCTTGTGGGTTGCTGGGTTAGATTACAGAGGAATGGAGAACAACGGGCTAGATCAGCGATATCTCTCGAAATCTTGTGTATTGATAAAAAAAAGGCCACTTTAGGCTGAGCAACACCGGATCACACGCTGACAACGGTTTGTGCAGCAACTAGTGCACCCATTATGGCAGGCACCCTATGTGAACTGAACACCGCGCTGAACTGCACTAAACACACTCCAAAGACCTTCCTTCCCCCTCGACTCTCAAAAATGGAGGGAAATCCTCAAAAACGGCGGGACTCTTTCCAAAATGGCGGGAAATGTCCAAAGAACAAACGACAAAAATGATAGAAAACTAATCTTAAATAAAGAACCAGATCAAAAGAAACTAGGTTAAGCAAATTATTACACAAAAGCTACTTTACAACAATTTTAAATGTATACATTTCAGAGACTGAACAATAAGTATTTTGATGATATATTAAATAAATAGCCAAGCTATTATATTTGATAATTACGGTTATAGCTGCATCTAAATAAGATATTCTTTAATTTGAAAAATGACACCTGGGCACGGGAATCAAACCCGGAACCTTTGACTTAGTATGCCAATGCTCTAACCACTGAGCTATTCAAGAGTTTTCACCTGCCCACGGTCATTCTTCACTCATATTTTAAGGCAGAGTCTGTGATGGACATGCATAAATTGTGAGCTACACATGAGAGATCAATTAAGATCACGAGCAATCAGATAAAGCAGCCATCTTTGATTCAGGAGGGCTTCGTGCAGCCAATAGTACAATGATGACTGTACTACTCCTGGATAGCACAGTGTTGAGAACATTGGAGTACTAAGCCAAATATCCCGAGTTCGATTCCCGTGTTCAGGTGTCATTATTCAATTTAAAAAATATAAGTATTTTATCTGTAATTATTTTTATCAGCAAAGTGCGAAGCTTACATTTTCCCGAGTCAAGACGGAAGTTTTTCCAAGCCTGGTACACCCCTGACCTAGTGTTGATAGTTTGCATGTGACTGGCGATGCGAGTCAAACTATTGTACACCCCTGGTTTGTTGTCCACAGCGCCAAGAGCGGAGAGAGGGCCACTATCAGTCTGGCCAAAGTTGGATCCAGGGCTGCGATGAACTTCTCTTTCGCCTTCCTCCGACGAGCGTGGCGCTCAGGTAAGTTTTATAGAGATAAAATATAAAGATATGAAGATACTTACTATTTGTCCTGCTATACAATTGTGTGCGTGGTGGCTCTTTAAGAAAAATTTATTTTTGAGGTATTTTGTTCTATTTATAAGAAGGTATTGTGTTTGTTCCTTTTATATGTTTCCATCCACCTTTCCTGGACCTTCTTACAAATATATCAAAATTGCTTATACTTATCAGAAGAGAGTAAGTGCTATTAGCAAGTAAACAAGAAGCCTCACAGGTTGAAAGATTCATTTTCTCCCCTCTATTTTTATCCTATACATTGATAGTGCGCTTAAGTGTGCCAAGTTAAGACTAGATACATTTTATTAAATATCTTCAAAACCATCAGGTAGGCAAAGTCGTTTAAAAAAAACTTGTTTTAATCAATTCCATGTCATTCCTTTCTGTTTTGTGGGATATTCACAGGGGAAGACACAGACCTGTGTTCCGAGCTCCTGACAGAGTCCCTGGACGCCCTTCACTCGCTACCTGAGGCCACCCTATTTGACGAGTCCTCCGTGTCCCCGGTGTGGCTGGAGGTGGTCGACCGTTCGGACAAGTTCCTAAGACAGGTCGTGTTGAGGTGAGTCTGTTAGTTCCTCAGACAGTTCATGTTGAGGAGAGTCTGTTAGTTCCTCAGGTCGTGTTGAGGTGAGTCTCCTCTCCTCGCCTCTAGGAGACAACACCTGTGATGTGAGAGAACCCTCTTTTCAATATGAGACAAGGAAACTTCCTTTGAAAGAACAGAAATGTAAAATAATGTTTATTAAAGTAAATATATAGTTTATAGAGCGCTAAAGTTCCTTTTGACAGTTGGGCCGGCGCTTGCTTCGTATTATCTTGATAGTTAATTCAAACACTTGAGATACAACTCAATACATTTTAAATGTAATTAATAAAACAGTGATAGTTGTAATGTAAACCATTTATAATGTCAGAGTTTGATATTGAGAAACAATATTTATAAACAAAACATTTCTTAACGAAGACGGTCATGGGGTGAAAAAATGCAGGTCTATTTTCAGATCTTTATTGTTTTATCTCGTTTTGGTTTGTAAATTTCTTGTATTTTTCAAGATTAATTTTTAAATTCTGAGACGAGATCGAGGTATTTTTCGAGTCTCGCCCATCTCTAGACAAAATATTATGCTTAAGGGCGCCAACTACTTTAAAGGGAAATAGTCTCACACATTGGTGTTTATTATGATAATGAAGTCACTGAGGGTGTTCAAAGTCCAACGAACAGTCAATGAGGGTGTTCAAAGTCCAACGAACAGTCACTGAGGGTGTTCAAAGTCCAACGAACAGTCACTGAGGGTGTTCAAGTCCAATGAACAGTCACTGAGGGTGTTCAAAGTCCAACTAACAGTCACTGAGGGTGTTCAAAGTCCAACAAACAGTCACTGAGGGTGTTCAAAGTCCAACGAACAGTCACTGAGGGTGTTCAAGTCCAATGAACAGTCACTGAGGGTGTTCAAAGACAAATGAACAGTCACTGAGGGTGTTCAAAGTCCAACTAACAGTCACTGAGGGTGTTCAAAGTCCATTGAAGTCACTGAGGGTGTTCAAAGTCCAACGAACAGTCACTGAGGGTGTTCAAAGTCCATTGAACAGTCACTGAGGGTGTTCAAAGTCCAACGAACAGTTACTGAGGGTGTTCAAAGTCCAATGAACAGTCACTGAGGGTGTTTGTTATCTGATAGCTCGTGACTCAATATATCACTTAGATGTATCTTAACAATTTACACACGTACATCACAGACTCTGCCTTAAAATATGAGTGAAGAATGACCCTGGTCAAGGAATAGCTCTTGGATAGCTCAGTGGTTAGAACATTGGCGTACTGAGCCAAATGTCCCGGGTTCGATTCCCGTGTCCAGGTGTTATTTTTCAATTTAAAAGAATTAAATATTTAAAAAAGAGTTTTGGGTCTTATTGTTATTTATAGACACTAAAATCATTTATAAAATGTTTTCATGTAATATTTCCTTCCAATCTGATAACTCCAGTTACTATCCCAGCATGCAATTCTATTACTTCGGATACTTTCGTAGTAATATTAAATGCTAACATACATAACAACCCAGGATGGAAATAGATCAATATAGCTGTCACGGTTTTACTGGTAAAGCTTTCTAATCGCTGAAGCCATATTTTTTATTTCTCCTGAATAAAAGTCGAAATGATTTTTTTTTTCACTTCTCCTTCAAAGAAAACTCAAAGCTGATGTTTTTCTACCAAAGCCAAATCGTAATATTTTATTGAACCTCGGCACGCCCCTATGACGGCCCCTTGTTGCGTGTGAACCGGTGGCGTCTGTCCCCAGCGGTAGCAGCTGGTGTGAAGTCCCGGTCTGCGACCAGCACACGGCGCTCTGTATCATCCTGGAGTTGGCCGCTCAGAGGGCGACGCTCGGACAGATGCTGGACGCGGTGCTGCTGCTACTGAACCTGTGGGGACGCGGGAAGTACCAGGCGGATAACAGGTGGGTCGGGGCAGTCTGCCTAACCTCTGCGCTCTTACAATTACCTTTTAGATCTAACCTTTGCACTCTTACAATTACCTTTTAGAACTAACCTCTGCGCTCTTATAATTACCTTTTAGATTTTGTTTTTACTATAACATTAGCGTGTTACCCTCCGCTCGGGTTATACACCAATGTACTAACTACACTAATGTGTTAGAAATGAAGACGGTTGAATTTAGAGGAAGAGTACCCACATTTATGTGGAGGACGAGTGGAAAACTATTTTGGAAAAAACCCACCTTCGATACACCTGAGTAGGATTCGAACTTCGAACTCCTTGTCGCTGTCAGATTGACACCTTAGATCAGGCGTGTCTAAAACTTTGTGTTTTGTTTTGTCATATAAAATTTGTCACTTGGAAAATATTTTGTTTGTTTAAAAATAAATGATGTGGATTTAGGGCGAAGGCCTCTGGTACGTGCGCGCCACTGGTCCCCCTGCTGAAGAGGTTCCACACCGTTACCGGCGGCAAGCCCCCATCCCAGAACTCCTCTTGGGACGCGCAGATAAAGGTGAGTCTCGTCTGTCGCTAACACCGCGGGTAGTGCTCTTCAAGGGAAACCTCTTTTCACTTTTTGTGAGAGAGTACAGAACCCTCTTCGGTGGCTGCGTGGTCTAACGCGCTAATCTCGTGTTATAACAGACTGCCTAAGACGGGGAGATCGGGGTTCGATCCCGGTTGGGTGCACTGAGGGTGGCTTTTCCTAAATGTTTTTTTTATTCTCCTTCCATACAGATGTGGGTATATTACCTCTAAAATGGTTCTTTCCTCATCTCTACCCCAATAGAGTAATCATCCTATACATGTGAATAACCTGAACAGGTAGGAAGACGGCGGGGATGGAAAAATAATCTAGAAGATAATAAAACAAGTCAGAAATCAGCTGTTTGCAGGTTGTGTCGTCGCAAAGCATCA
>CABFWO010006746.1:13005-31813 GCA_902155825.1 Timema genevievae | reverse complement strand
AGTTGTGATTAATACACATCTTGTCAGAGGTGAAGGAAGGGTTTGGCATTCAGATAAATCTGTGCCGGGACCGAGGATTGAACCCCTCAGCACAGAAGTCTGACACCTTACCCCTAGACCACCAGGTCACCGTTATAGGCATAATTATGTTGGTTACAAGAAAATAACTCGAATGTTCTTTTATTTTTATTAGTACCGCTTCTTTCTACCGTTCGGAGTATACGCTTATGTATTTATCACGCTTATGGTTTTAGGAATAGAGTACGGGTATATTTATAGGTAGTGTAACCATATTTGCGTGGAGGGAGAGTGGAAAACCATTTTGGAGGGGAAAAAACCTTAGTACACCCAACCTAGATTCGAACCTTGATCTCCCCGTCATCGACAGTCAAGTCTACTGCGAGAGTAGCGCGTTAGACCACGCGGTCAACGAAGCGGGTGTTATGACAGTTAAGACACCTTAGATTAGGTATATCAAACCTGCGGGTCCAATCCAAGATTTTGTGCTGTCTGAAGACTTTAATAATGGATAAACATATAATGTAGCCCCTATTTTTATTACTATAAATGTCATAGAAATAAAACATTTGAGAATTCGGCATAATTTGAGGAAATGACCTTGAAAGTTTGGTGTACCAAATTTTTAATTTTTTTTCTCTCGACCAGAATCGAATCCTAAAAGTTTTTGGATTCGAGTAGGCCTACCAATTATTTGCAATGAAGGCACATACGAGTGTAAATATTATTTTGTTTTATTTTATTAAAAGGTAAAAAAAAAAAGAGAGATCTTATAGACACATATTTGTCAACCATTATAAAAATGACCTTGGCATAAGATTTAAATCCTGACCCTAACACCATTGTTGCAAATAAAAGGTTTTAAATTTAAAATATAGGGTATTTCTTATAATTTTATGTATGGGCCAACTGTTTATGTAGTAATGAGGTACTTAGGTGGAATTCCTTCTACATGAGAATATGAAAATATTGATTCTCTTTAATGCGGCCTCCTCAGTAATTTAATTTCCAATTACTCGCTTTGGTAGCCGCATAGTCTAAGGCACTACTCTCACAGTAGACTAGACTGCTGATGACGGGGAGATCGAGGTTCGAATCTCAGTCCGGTGCACTGATTTAATAATACTCATAAAACGTCCACAAATATTATAGTTTTCTTTTTTTTAAGTAATAGGCAGATCGTCACATATCTCAACTGCACTGCGCATGAGCGGAACATCTCAATGCGAAGGAAATCTTTTGGCGTGTGCTAATATTTTTTGATAAAATATATTACTAACGTTTTCACTAAAAAACCAACCGAGCTTAACCTTACTTTTCATGTGTGAATAATTTTTAAAAAATTGTAAAAGAGGACTCTATAGAACCCGTGCTTAAAAATACCAATTAGACGAGTTTCCTAATTTTTTTTAACGATTTTGATTTTTTCCTCACGTTTGTTTTGCTATAATCGGAAACTTCAGAATCTTGTTGCTAAAAAACACTAACCTTATCATAATTTTACAGAAAAAAAAAGAATCCCGCCCTCAGATCACACTATAGCCACATATGTTACTAGATTTACTTTCACGTGTTCATACGTCTAGCCATGTGATCTGCAGTTGTCACTTTTGACAGATATTATTAATACCTATAAAATAGCTAAATGTTTTTAGTAAATACCACAAAAAATAAGTTTGTGTTTTCGAAAAGGTGCTCCAAATGTCCATTCGTAAGCAAACTAAGTCTAGGGCCTAATACCAATGAACGTAAAAATAAACTTATTTTTTAGCTCTATTATAATTTTTAAATAATATAACGATTAATAAAAATATGTAATAGTGAATAATGAGGATCAAAATATCCAACAATTAACTTTACTGCTCAAAATCCCAATAGGCATGAGACAGAATTTTTCCTGAAACTAAAAACAAATTTGGTCCACGCTCTCAATAAGGTAAAAGCGAAATATGATTATAAGAATAAAAATGCAACAAGCAATTCGAAAGTCGTATGAATAACAACGTAAAAGGAAATATTATACATATTCATCGTCTGGGGGAAAATAGTCATTTAAAGTAGAGTTTGTGCATGCCATTTTATTAAAGACTAGATTGTTTTAATTGTATCAAGGAAATTACATTGTTGCTATTAAATACGTCATATATGTAAACAATGAAACACTAGGTGGATAGTTGGCTACATTTCGATTTTACTCGCTCGGAATGTGAAAATCAACAGTGAAAAGCAACTGTCGACAAATGGAATCTTTTCAAAATAAAGTGAACACATTGATAAAATATCAAATATATCACAGATAAACTTACAAAACTTTTTTAATAACTTAAATATAAGAGGGTAAAAAAAACACTCAAAATCAACTTTACGATTTGTGCGCTCAATGTTATTATAACAATGAGCTATTTATTACGATGATAGCTTTCAAATTAAAGAAGTTCATTAAATCACATGAACAAAAATGTGGACTTACACGAAATATTTGAAGATCCATAAAATAAATGTCATTGATACCTATCATGTTATAAGCAAAACACGGTTTCAAAGATGTAAACTTTTATTTCCAAACTTTTTAACCACCGTAACTTTTAAAAAAATGTCATTGTTTAGAAATTACATTTAGGAAAAGAAAACCTTTTGTTTATCTAATAAATTACAGGCATATCGTCCCAAATTTAGTGGTTAGTTAATGTACCAAATGATTGGTATGATATTTATTTGTGTGCTTTTCCAAATTTAAAGTTGTTTATTTTATTGTAAAGCTTGTATATAGCATGGGTGCATCAAGTTTTGTTAAGATTAAATAATTACGTCTTATTTAGTTTGAAATAGCATGTGTGTCAATAATTAATGTTACTCCTTTCTTCAAAAATTTAACTACTTTAAATTAAACCGAACTAATGAACACTTTGAAATTGTCTCCATAAAATATCAGATTCTTTTCTTTAAAAATTGTGAGAAGTAAATGTATCTTAACAAATAGTAAACATAATTGCAAATTTAATACTTTCATAAGTTATTTGACCAATTTAAATATCTGAATTGTCACAAAATATAATTTCAAAAATTGGAACATCCTAGAAAGTATGTGTGCTTGATTATAATATAATGGCACTTACCAATGAGTCAGTTTCTCTCGACGCAGGCTCACAAATCTTCAATTTATTAATATTCTAATTAGATGAGCAAGTATCGCGACTATAAGATGAGAATTCTAATCACGTCAAGGCAGTTCGATGCCTAGAGAACAACTCGTCTTTTAAAATGAGCAAAGACAACCCGCGGTAAGTTCGTAGTTTCTCTCACTGATATGAGATGGCGCTAGCTAACGGGATAGGATTTCAAAGATACTTATCAAATGGTGTGGCAATGAATTTAAGGTATCGCAGCCATATTTGATTTGGTAATAAATATTTAATTAATTCAAATCATCTTGACTGAGTGAATGGTTGTGCTACACGGGTTATTTAGTTAAGGCTGTGTTTATCACCTTATATCACACTTTGTAAAACATAATGAATTAATGTGTAATGGAAGTGTATTAAATTATTAAATTATTAAATTATTATTATTATTATTATTATTATTATTATTATTATTATTATTATTATTATATGAAATTAACACGTTAAAAAACCTTATAAGCTAAGCATGTTATAATATACTATTTACTACTAGTAGCAGTATTAGTTGTAGTAGGCTATTAAGTTCAAATAAATGAAAATCATTGTATTGAAGACGTTTAATACTAAATTAACAAATTCAGGCCTCAAATTATATATTTAAATTCATAGGAGCTTCTATAAAAATAGCACACTTCTTAAAATGAGAATCACATTAAAACGCGTAGTACGTCGAGGTAAATTTTAAGTCGTATTTTGATAACCAGGCACGTATTCAAGGTGTGGTTGTGGGTAATGTAAACCTACCTAGCCTATAAATTTGAGCTTATTCATTTAATTAGAAAGGTCCTTTACAATACACTACATTTAATATAAAGACATTACATTATGAATTAAGATAAGCTATTTTTGTATAGAAAGCTAGTATAGTATTATCCATAAATGATTGGAATATATACGGTACGCAACGTAAGTGGTCTTAACAATTATATAGTTGTTTATGGTATTGTGTGTCAGCTGAAGCCAACTAATTTGATGATCTAGGACGTTACAAACGATATGAAATAGACTTGTTCATTTGAGAATCACTAGACACAGATTTATAACTACATTGTAAAAGGTATAAAAGAGTGAACTAACCACCTACCCTTTTAGTATTAGCACCTTGTCTTACTAAACGTTTAGTCTTTACGCCTATGTACTAATTATTCTAATGTATAAGGGATTAGGAAGGTTGAATTTAGAAAAAGTNAGGAACATCGTTTAGGAAAAACCACCCTCAGCCCAAGTGACCGGGGCTTGGCCTCGATATCCCCGTCATCAGAAGTCTAGTCTATTTTGAGAGTGATGCCTTAGACCAGTGGTTCTAAGCTGGTGTTCCCCAGAACACTTTTGTTCCACGAACTGGTTACAAGTGTTCCGACAGTGAAAGATGCCACATTACAACAGTTCTGAGTGGTGTTGACTAATATGATACTAACAATTGAAGACTGCTACTCACGTTGAATTCTAAGCCAATAGAATATAATTTTTTTTAGTGAAAAATGACCTGGACACGGGTGTTCCACCATTTTTTTATAATCAAAAGTGTTCCATGACTTCCAAAAAGTTAAGAGCCACCGCCTTAGACTATGTGGCCACTGAAGTGAGCTACATACCAAATTAAATCCTAGATAGTTAAGTGCTTGTTAAGACCCCATCTTACCCCACGGGTAGAAGCTAATTTAGATGGTCTAGTAATTAATATAGCTTGGACCAGACGTCTAATCTTGGTGAGTTCATTTGAATTTAGAATAGATCATAGATAACATAAAATAGTAATATTAAGAACTAATTTATTTGGGTTTGACTGATTTACATACAACAATACATTTATTCAAAACAAACGTATAAAGATGAGTTATGCCGTTGTAACTATTTTTTTAAGGAAATATCTAAGGGACATCACTAAGATGTTTCACAAGACATCCCAATGATGTTCCATCAAGAAATTTTAAACATCTAAGCTGTTCGATGATTCAGGGTCATCCTGGTGCTCCAAAGGAAAAAGGTTAAAGCTACTCCACTCTTTGATTGAAAATTATTTGAATAAACTGAACTACAAATAAAATACTACTATTTTATCTCAATTTAATGTGCTCTAAAAGGTTTTTAAGTGAGATAATAATGTATAAAGTAGGTAAATACAGCGTCCTAAGAATGATAAAGTGAAATATCCTTATATTAGCTCAGTATTAGACGTATTATGTGCGCCAAGTTAGTTGTAGTATTTCTTGTGGGATACGTTAATATGTTTACTTTATTTTATAAAGTATTTGTCAAATCCTTATATTTTCTAAATAAAATTAATAGAGGGAGCAGCATCCTGTGGGCGTTATAGCAAGAAGTTCCCAGAAATGTCAGGCAAAGGAAGGATTTTTTTTAGATGAAACCATAATTGAATATCTTAATTTAAAAATCATCATCCTAGGAATATTCACTAAACATTTGTTCACTATCAGAACACTAGGACCCATATTCCCGAGATCTCTCGTTTTGAACTCGAATCTATTCTTATCGAACGCTTCAAAAACTCTGAGAAAACATTTTTGTATTCCTGAACTAAAATCGTTCGTATTCGAGATGAGTGGTAGAGAAAACATCTATTCGAATTCGCTTTAAGTTGTATACACTAATTTCTCATGCAATGAATTATTTTCCGTTGAGATCAACCAATCCCAGCACAGGATAAACGTTAAATATTTTCCAATGTGGACAATATTTATCCCTGTGATACATAACCAATTTTCTAAATTTATTAGAATATTTTTATTATGTTAAAAAGAAATGTTACTTCTGGGCAAAAACGTATTTTTCTGGAATTTATTAAAGATCTTATCTTACAAGCGTGATAAACTAAATATTTTGTTTTATTAGAACACTTTTATTATTATTATTATTATTATTATTATTATTATTATTATTATTATTATTATTATTATTATTATTATTATTATTATTATTATTAAGCAAAAAAATAAGCGTAACAAACTTTGGTAAAAACAGATAATGCAGACGTTTGAGATAGACCCTCCCTCACATCTTCTAATGTGTTAATTAAAATAACCTGCACTACGTTTATTCAATATAAATAGCTTGACAAATGCTTTATCACTAATAGCAAATTCATCATCCCAATCATCAAAGATTCGAAATATCCTATTTAATTCAAGTTTACGTTCTTCTAATTCTTGGATTGCAAGCAAATGTAATATATGCGCCATCTTTAATCACCAATACTGCTAAACCCTTCGAAAGTTTATACTTCAAGTGGGTAGACCCCTTCAAGAATTAGTGATAGAGATCAGTTCGAATTGTTTGTGTCTCGAATGGTCTCAAATGATTAAGGAATAACAAATGTGCAACTCGAAAAGTAAAAGCCCTCAAGATGCTCAAATGCACACTCGGGAATACTGGTCTAGGACAAGATTTGTACGCAACTAGGAAGTACGTGAGATCATATTAATATCCAATCAAGACATGCTTGACAGCTACTGGCTGGGTCACTGAAAAGCTCAGGAAAATAACTATAGTTTACGTTAAAAAACATAAAAGGTTTCGCCAATGGAAATGAGTACTGATTTTGAGCCTATTGTTGGTTAAAACAAAATATACATAGTTAACAATATATTTTTAGTGGATTTGATTACCAAAATGTTAAATAACTACAAATAGCTTTAGAACCATTCTATTTTTTTTAAAGTATATGTTTATATATAATATGTCAAGACGCAGTATCATCGTGAATGTATGCCTTGTGTCAGCGGTAGTCTAAGAAAGAAACGAATCATATCGATACAAGAGGCGAGACATATCTCTTCCTACCTTTGTTAATTTTAATTTGAAAATAATAAAATTTGTTGCTTTTTTGTTTGGTCTACTTGCGTGATCAGTAAATCGATGTAAATAATATTACGTTCAAAGTTTATTTAATTCTTAACTTTAAATTAGTTTGAAATGTGCTTTATTGAAACTCCATTAGCTGAAAACCAACTATTTTGTTGCTAAAAATTAATATTTTGTAAACGAAACAGATGGTGATGTGATTAAAAAAAATGTAGTGTATTAGTGCTTATTTTAAGTTTATGGAAAGAAGTTGCCCTAACATTAAACTTAGTGAAAACTTATGTTTTACTTCTCCGATGCTTTATATTATATTTTGATTAAAATTTTATATTAATATAAACTTTATCTATATTACATTGTATACTTACAAACTTTTAAATTTATAGTTTGAACCTTTAACTATACCTACCATAAAATAGTATTTTTAATAATTGGACGTACGCAGTTAAAAGCTTTGGCTAGTTCACAAGATTTATTGTTGAAAATTTATACAGTAATTTTTATTAATTATAAGAGCTTGTGAGATTCTTATGGTAGATTCTAAGGTACGGTAACATTAAGTGTCAATATTTATCTTATTATTAGGTGTTCTGAATTACGATAGGTCCATTCCTTTTGTCAGTGAACTCAGACTGCCAATTCACCCTGTCTACTGCCTCCTCCATCAACTACCAGAATTTATTTCCTTCAAGTCATCTAGTATTTGAATCCTCTGTCATCCTAAGCTTATATTTCCCTCAACCTTTCCATCTATGATGTCGTGTAGAAGACAGTTCTTCCTAAGGTTGTTTCCAATCCAGTTTGTTTTGCAATGAAGAATCACATCCAAAATGGTTCTTTTCTCACCCACTCATCTAAGGACTTCATTTATCACCCTGTCTATCCACCTGATCTTCCCAAGTCTTCTCCAGCCCCACATTTCAAAGCTCTCCAAGTATTTATTTTACATCTTCCTAAAAGTCCAAGTTTCTGCTCCATACAGTGCTATGCTCCAAATGTAGCATTTCATCTGTTTCTTCCTTAGTTCCAAACTCAACTTGCTGGTCAGCAGTAACCTCTTCTTGTAACATTGTGTAAGAGAGAAGGAAATGTTCGGGTATCACTTTCNAAGGCAATGTGGCATTTTGATATTGCTCATTAATTTGATTGAATATATGAGATACAACAATGTGTGATTAGTTAAATGAAATAAATGTGTTAGTAAAAGCTTTGAAGAGCATAATAAAGTTCGAAGCTGGTGAGTTTTTTCTTTAAATAACTTTATGTAGGCTAATATAATTGATGACTTTTGAAGAAAGCTCGTTTGGAAGGCTTTATCTCGTACCAGAATCCTGACCAATAGCAGTGTTTAGGTAAGATAAAAGACCTTCCAGAAGGAAATTTCTACTTCCGTTCTAAATGGCCGTTTATTCTAGCAAAATACTACTTTAATATAATAGTATCCTGATACGAAATAAAGCCTTACAAATGGGAGTTCCTACTAAGATCAGGGTTTAGTATATACCGTACTTCTTAAATGTAATACAGTTTTTGTACAAGGCTTATGATTCAGTTTAAAAAATATATATGATATTCACTTCTACTTAATTTAGGAATATCAAAAAATACTTGTCACGCTAATTGAGGTATGCTTGATGGATGGTGGAGTACACGTTGGATGTTATTTATCAGATTCTTAAAAAATACATAGTAGATTGAACCACTTTCCCTTTTACTTTTTGACCAAGCCTTAGAGTATAATATGTGGGTAACGTGAGAGAATAGGAAATGCTTGGCATTAAATGGTAAAACGCAGCTATTAGGATATGCAAATAATCGGTGAAAACACAGATTAAGGACGACAATATATATATTATTCTGAACAACATATTATAATTTGGTAGGGTTAATGAATTAAAATATTTAGTAATAATGTTAACTAACAATAACAATATTAGAGTGGAAATCAGGAAAATAATATGGCACACGCATTATATAGTTGGTCAGTAAGCTATTAACATCTCACCTGTTTTAAAGCAATATTAAACTCAGAATATACAAAACAATATTGATACCGTGTGTTCTTTTGTTTGTGAAACATGGCTCTTAACTCACATAATGATCGAGAAAAAATCTATTGTGTTTGAAAACTAAGTACATAGGAAAATATTTACTCTAAAGAACTAGTTTATTCCAAAAAGTGTATCACAAAGAAAGAAACGAGATATCTTGTGATTAAAAAAGGATTAAAAAAATTATTATGTTCAGGTTTTACAATAATTGTAATGAAGTCTATTAGTTGGAATATCGGATTTTAAGTTTTACGGTATTGATTTCTTGGGTGATTTTAAGCAAATTTAATCTATATGTTCTATTTTTTGAGTTGATAAACTCAGAATTTTCTTTGTTTCGGGATCCTGATTGATACTTTTTCAAAAATCAATAAAATGAACTTTATATCTATCTCTAGAAAAAAAAGCTGTTTCATATATCACTAGCCCAACGTTATCATGTTAGATCCTTGAGATGTAAATTAAAATAAGTAAAATTTAGGAATCTGTAGGGGAACTAAGATCAATTTATTTGCAAGGTATTATATTTTGTTAAATAAATTAATCGTACCAATCTTGAAAATAAAATTAGTTCTGATCAACTTCAAATATACTATCTCTTTGGTGAGCTCATATGTTTCTACAGGAATCATGGGTTGTCCTCCATATTAGTTGACGTAGGAGGTTGCTATGTGACGTCAACTTCGGATACCCTCGGCTTTTGAAGACTATTTGATTGGTTCCGAGTTTGACCGAATGGGTCAATGTCTGAAGTATCTAAAATTTTGTTGGTGAGTTGAAGGTAGGAGTGCTTTTTATATTATGTGAAAATCCCTTTATTACAAGTCAAAGGGTTCTTTGTAACCCTTGATACGTTCCATATTTTATTTTACTTGTCTGCTAAGAAACTGGTGTATTTTGATGAGCCACAAACGGTCGAAAAAAGCGTTAAAGGACGGACCTTCATAGGCTACCAGCCCCAGTTCAATGTTTCGTGTGCAAGGGTGTTCGCAAGAAATGTGATTAATCTATGAAGTTAATTAACATTAATCCAATAATTCAGCGCCGATAGAAATGAGTGGACGTCCGAGGACAACGTCCTTTGCTGAGGGTAACAAGCAATCTCCCAATCCTCCGTTAGGAGGCATGAAAATAAGTAGTAAGTGCAGTTACTCAGCAGAGCTTCAGTAGCAGTGACGTCGGGTAGGCCTAATATCGGTTCAACATGGCTGCTAATGCGTTCTGCTTCTTATACTTTCCTTAGAAAAACTCCCTTCCGTTCTATCTTAGTCATTTCAATATTTGTAGACGATAAACCTTATCTATTTTTACCATTTAAATACAATATTTTTCAAATATAAGCTTTTATTGATTTATAAATTGTGTGTCAAAAATCCATTTTTAGCTCTACTTACTCTACATGTCAAAAACATAGAAGCCCTTTCTTATATAAAATTAAATTAAATTTTCCTGGAATAACCATAATTAGTTCCCAAAAGTTTAACAATAAATTTCAAAAAAGCATATTTATTATTTATCATAATCCATAGATATTCATAACTTGAATGTAATTTGTTAATGCTATTTGGCAAAAATTGGTAATGACAAGGTTGCCTTTATGTGGCAGCTGTATAGAGCTATAAATCCTACTGGGTCATAACTTAATAATTTAATCCTACTGATGATAGAACTATCTGATTTCTTACATTGGGTGTCTCACATTTTTATTCAAACCCCCTTTTTTTTTAAGACAATACTTTTGATAGCCTTCATCTTACTAATGCTGAGAAGTTTCGTAGGTACAGGACTTGTAGTAAAATTAAGAATTTTAAATAATGATGCTTCAAATCTGAACCAGTTTGTGCCGATATTAAACCTAACCTCACTTGAAACTGACAGCTCTTTTTAAATGCACACATTTTTATTGATTAATTTAAGTTTTCATAATGATTGTACTACGTGACAAATATCATTGTGAACACTTGATATATTTTCTTGGATCAAAAAACAATTTGTCATATTATTTATACTTTTATTAAATTTCTTAGGTATTGTACGATTTGTTCGAATGAAATGTGTTTTCAATGTTAAATAACAATTAAAAAATGCACACTTATTATTAATTGACACAACAAGGATATTGAGCTTTGAATAGTATCAATTTTAATAGTATTTGTATGTTTTATAGTAAGTTACCTATAAGAACAATATAGCCAACTCACCTATATCACAGAATATGACATGCCATTTTGTTTAACATTGTCTGGAATGACTTGATCAGCAAACTCATGTAAATATTTATAAATAAATGTAATAGGAATGGAATAGTTACAACACTGTGCCAAAAATATTTTAGTGCAAAATAGTTAGGACTAGGCCTAGTATTGATTGGAATTGAAATGGTTTTCGGGCTTGAATTGCTCAGGTCCAAATACATTAATTTCAATAGTTAATATGTTTATTAGTATTAGAAACAATCGGGCAATCTGACACAACATGCTTCAGCAAATAACAAAATTGATTAAGTCAAGATGACTGGTATTGTTAAAATAAACTATATAATGTTTTTGAAAATATTTTTATGAGAAGGAATAGAATAGGACCAAGATACTAGAATAGGAATCAAATAGGTACAGTAGGTACCAAAGATCAAAATGATGTTTCCATAAATACATTTTAGTGAAAGAAACTTTAAAGCAAAATAGCTAACTATGCTTACTGGGTAGAAACAAATCTTTAACATATATAGGCCTACCTATGTCCATATTCTCCAGTGCCGATTCTTGGTAATGATGCGATTTAATACAGTATGCATTTTAATAATGTTATGTAAAAAAAACATGTTTCTTTCATTCGAACAAAGTGAGTATGTAGCCACTTTCTTATAATATTTACATTTCAGTTTAAAATTTAAGCTCAGTTTGACAAATTCCATTTATTTTACTAGTATACATTGTCTGTTTATCATGCCTCTTTTACATTTGTAATATATTAATATATTTAATCAAACAGTAGTTTTTGTTAACCTCAAAATTATCCTTTTATAGGCTTACTCATAATTAATTTTTCTGATGCCTAATAATTCTATTTAGTTTATTAACCTGCTGAAAGCTGTTTATTTAATCAAAAACTCATTCCATGGCAACTCAACCTAACAATAATCATGCAGGCTTATTAAATTAAGCTTTGACCTAACCATAATGTCCCAACTTTTCAGACACAAATGACACCGACCTAAAATTATGCAACTTTCATTTTAATTATATAAATACAATACCGTATGTTTTTAATTTGTGTTTAATCACTTGTTAGGTTTAGTTGTATCATCGGTTCATTTTTATTGGGGTAGTTAGTCTTAACTTTTTAAACACGTAAAATATAAACGACCTACAAACTAACAACCCGGAGCAGGACGGTGAACAAAATGAAATACACCCAACATTAGCATCTGGGTAATTTCTACAGTTTACAGACTGGTTGTTTGGATGAACTTGTATGCAAGTAGTATAAAATATCCTCCAGCACCATTTGGAAACTTATTTGAGTCACCTAAACTTGTAGTTGACCACTTTAGACACTTAGGCACAAGGACAGGTTATCACACCATTCATATCTAGGCTAGAGCAACATGGCTGCTTCCTGCTTTAAGCCAGAGTCATATGTCTACAATTGGATCAATTTTCTCGGTTAAGTATACTCATAAAATATTGGAATTTTGGTTTTTGTTGTCTTGACGGCCAGGAGGTTCATTGTGCTGACCACATGGTACCCTCTATCCACCAGAATTTGGCACTATCTTTGCCAACAGATGGCGGCCCACGGTCGGTTTGGCTCGATTGCAGGCTGACACTTTGGCAAATTTTTTTGTCTCCAAATTGGAACATCTGCAATAGAGCCTAGTTGGTTGTCAAGGTGACTATCAAGGCCCGATGCTCCTCAGAGGAAATTAGTGTTTCATTATCTCTTTCCAAAAGCAATAGAATGCAAGTTAATCATCGAAGATCATCTTGTCTGCATGCTCTTTCTCAATGGATCCAAGTTACTTCATGCCCATAGTTTTGTTGTTTTTTGTATGTGATAGTTAACTTTGATATGTATAGCTCAGTCTCTATCATTTGGCCAAGAAAGTGACTCCTGCCAGCCACATATTTCATGGTAACGACAAACTGGGGTCTTTTAAGCAAAGCGTCATGTGAAATAACGCTACTTGTTTTTGTTGTCACAGCTGCCAAACCCCCACAGTGGAATGTATGGAAGCCTAGGCTCAAATGCCGGTAACTCAAATAGTTTAACAATGAAATGAAAAGAACCATTTGTAAAATAAGACACCTTATCAAGAAATTTAGGTAACATTTCAAATTGATATAATTGTCATGTAGGCTCTGCCTTAAAATAAGAGTGAAGAATGACTAGGTACGGGACAACTCCTGAATAACTCAATGGCAATGAGCATTGGCGTACTAAACTAGCTTATCTCCAGGTGTCATTTGTTTCAATTTAAAGAATATGTAGGCTGAGTTAATGTGCCCTTATGTATACTATTTTGAGGTTAACACAAAAAAAATTGCTGTTTGGTTAGTAATTTTATGTGTTTTCTTGTTTCCATTCAATACAAGCTAATTTAGATTTTTCTTACTGTTCTTTAGAGAGTTTAAGCCTATTTTGAACAATGTGGGCTGAACCAGTACTGTAGCCTGTTTTTATTTTTTAGTATATTTACAGCATTTACTTGACCATTTCATTACAGTACCTTCACCACCAATTTTTTGAACCTCTTCACCAATTCTACAAGGGTGACACACTATTTTTCATACTTATTTTTAGAATTAGTTATATTTAACATATTTAAGTTTCTTTGTAGGTTTACTGTTGAGGAGCCAGGAGAAAAAATGTCAGAAGATTTATATTTAATCATACATGTGTTTTGTTATTGTATACGCCATGGAAACTGCATGACTGTAATTGCGTACTCCTAACACAACGCTTCAGTGTAGTTCAAGAGGAGTGCACTCTATTATCACCAAGTCCATTTTAACCAATGTGTGTCGATTACGTTAGTTAAACTGCGGACATTTCTGTTGTAGCTCACATAAAAGTTTATATTTTCTGAAAGAAAAGTGTGAGGTCAACCTACATATTATATACAAAATTCTGCATTGATTTTGGACTTCGTATTGAAGTTAAAGAAGTTTTTTTTCCCTGCAGTTTTTAGTTTCTACAATGTAGCCTATGTATGGGAACTCAGGTCGCAGATTGCAATAAGTTTAGCCCAATATTATTGTATTTACTGCCAGCGTAGTGTGAACTAAAAACAGTGGCTGCTTTCACCAGCTGGCGAGTGATTTACCAGCGGTTTTATAGTAGTGCATGTTCAACCTTAGCAGCCACCAGCCGGTTAAGTCACCCACTCACAGCTGCTAGCATCGCACCATCAGCCAATCTGAACCCTCTAGTTGCTGGTGGAACGAGGCAGCCAGTTGAAACTCCACATAGTTGACTGCATTTGCGTCTTAATATTGTGCTTAGGGGTTTGCGATGACAAAACTAAAGTGATTTGGGGATCAAATTAAGCGGTTTTTTAAATGTTTACCAAAAATATGAATGCTTGTGGAACGCCTCAGCCAAGTACGTACTTCAAAAGGGATGAGAAGGAAACATGTTTCAATTTACGTTTCTTCTCTCCATTTCCCAACAATTATTTGCTGAATACTCTAACTCCCACCATTTACAAAGTTCTTGAGTCTGTCATGAGCTTAGCAGCATTAGATGACAAACTTTTTAAATAAAGAGAAAAAGTTGTCATTAAATTCCAGGACATCCTTGAGATATTCATTCAACAACTGTTGATATCACCATCGGAAGAAAATTAAACTCTTAGGGCCTATGTTTCTACTGGAAAAATATTTGATTTATTTTGAACGAAAAAAATTTTGATATAAAAACTGCAAAAAAACAAAACTGAAATTTTCTCGTTTCCTCTACACCCGACCTTAATAACGTTCACACATCAAATGGGCATTTACACAACTCTCATCTCAAAAGAGTTTCAAATTTAAAATTCACATTTATTTTGAGTGTGACAAATATTTTATTTTGGTTAACAAAGCTTATGACATAGCCTAATGGATGCTCAATACAAATAATGCTGTATAGAAGGCATTCTGCTAATTTGTTTATGCAAGGCTTAATTATTTGTTTTCAGTGATCTTAAGCTTTCTTTCAGCTTTACCTTACTCTTCATTGCAGCTCACTCCAACCATAATGCAGCTTAATTGTTCTTTTAAGAAAACACAGATTTTTGTCAGTCTTGTTATAGTTCTTGAACTAGAAGAGGGAATTGTGTAAATGCTTTCAGCTCAGCTTAGTAAGAAAAAGAATCGAGATAACCCCACAATTTTATTAGCTCATCGTTAGAGAATGGAGGGTTTTAAAGAATGTATCATGAATGTGGTAAATATAGGTTTTAAATTATGTTGCTTAGTACTTTTGTACGTATCAGTAGGCCTATAATCTTTTGACGAGATTTTTGGTAATGTTTAAGTTTTTTGCAACCCAAGAGTGAAACCAACTTAATAATTGGTGGTGAATCTACAACCAGTCTTCATTTTTCTTTGTTTGGATGTTGTAATCATTAACAAGGTCTGGATTTTGATGAAATGTCATATTTTTTTTGATTCATCACAAACAATGTTAATAAGTAATACACAACCTCTGTTCATGGTCCTCTTGTTGCAGAAATGTTTAGATTTTATAGTTTTTTGTTGTTTTTTCATTTTGGGATTTTACGTCATATTTTATTGGTTTGTGTCACTTTTGAGTAATTTTAAGGCATTCTTGTTGAATAAGTATTTCTTTAAAAACACTAATGTTATTTTATAAATTCATACTTTTTTTTAAATCCCATTTGTCTGAGTGAATAAGAAGATAATATACTGGTAGGCAAATAACATTGTATCCTCTTTGCTTGTAAGGTTGTAAAATACACATTCCTGGTTAGAGACTGCAACTAGGCTGGAGAGGGTTGGGTTGGGAGGGGTTAACTATTATTTCTGAACACACATTTGCAAACCAATGTTATATCCAACAGGATGCAAGGATTTAGTCGTTAAAGGCTTTTCACCGCATAAATATTTTTTTTGTTTCCAATTTGTAAAGCATGCGTTTAATTTAGTCATATGTAGGCCCTATTATGAGTTTTTGTTAATATTTTTAGGTTCATTTTTTAGAATTTATAGTTAAACTTTATAGGTCATTTTTTGATCATTTATAGGTCATAAAATTCCGGGCCTTACAGCTTGTATCCACATTTGATAAATGTTTCTGCATGGAAGACTGCTACATTTGTATTCATCACATACAATTTGATACACATTTCCAGCTCATTTGCACTCATTTTAAAGTTTAGGATGCATTTATAAGAGCCGATATGCTACAAGTAGCTCACCAGAAACAGGGGGGCTTACTAGAACCCGTGTGTAAGGCCCTTAAGTACATTTACCTTTTTAAAGAAAAATATGCCGGCTATGTATGGTGCATTTAATTTAACTCAAACTTTGATTTTCAAATCTTTTGTCGGTACAGAACACAGCCGAGAGTAGCTCGAGATCGAATGTTTGGATCCTTGTACCATAAATACAATTGCATCATTTTATAAATATTACCATACTTTTTAAATAAGATGATAGAACCACAGTATCCCAAATTTGAGAGGCATGAGGGGAAAACCCAACCATTTTACATGGTTGGCTCCCGAGCTTAATACTTGAAGCATAATTTAATCACCAACATTTGAAATGAGCTACGCTAAGTTGACCCATAAATGTCACAGTTAAATGATCAACTACACTGGTGTAAGATCAAGTTTTGTTCTAAATTAAACATGAAAAATGGTGTTCCTTTCACTCTACCACATATTTTAAATTGTCATGGTTTCTAGTCTAGTGGTCTAGTTGTCAATTCCTGGCTACAGATCCAGAGGTCCTGGGTTTGATCTCGGGAGTGGGTCTGGCACTAAGAAACTGAGATTAAGGGCCAGTTTCATAGTCAGATTTAGTATGCCTAAAGTGCGAGTCGATACTAAATACAGGACGACACCTACCTAGAACAAAATGGAATGGGCCAGTTTCGCATATGAAACCGGCCCATTCCATTCAATTTCAGGTAGGTGACGTCTTGTATTTAGTATAGCGCCGCACTTGAGGCGTACTAAATCTGACTATGAAACTGGCCCTAACTGCCGGAGGGTTCGCTATGCTGATCACATGATCACGCCCTCTATATACAAATGTGACACTATCATTGCTAACAGCGGTGGCCGTTCTGTCGATATAGCTCAATTGCGGGCTCACATCAGGGAGTTTTAATTTATTGCTCTATTAGAGTACTGGTGGACAACATCATCAATTTAATCTTTTAAATTTGTTATGGTCAAAGTAAAAATTGCCGTAATTTTAATTTACTATCAGATGACTATTTCAAAAATTCCGCATTTAGTTCACTTATGCAATACTTACTATTGGTTCCTTGCTTAATATATTATAATTTATATTTGTTTCAAAAAAGTAAATGTAGCCCATCTATTTTAATAATCTCCTAAAAATAAGTTTATTTCTTCACTTGAGTATATATATGTACACAAATTATTTTAGTTGAGTTCAATTGCTGTTTAAAGTGCGGCAGAAGGGAGCACGAGTAATTTTACAGTTTTTATAGCATTACATTTTTTTGGCCAAAATAAATCAAATATTTCTCCACTATCAATATAGAGTTTAGTTTTCTGCACATGCTAATATCAACAGATCTTGAATATCTGTCAAGGGTGTCATGGAATTTTTTCAAAACGTTTTTAATAAAGAGAAAAAGTTTTGACAAGATTTCAGGACATCCTTGACAGATATTCAAGATCTGTTGATATCAGCATTTGCAGAAAATTTAACTCTATGTTGCTACTGGAGAAATATTTGATTTATTTTGGCCAAAAAAATGTAATGCTATAAAAACTGTAAAATTACTTGCACTCCCTTCTGCCACACCTTAAATAAAGATTAAATATAACAAGGCACTATGATACCTTAGTTTGGTTTTATATTTTACACCAATTTGGTGTCATTTTTCTAGCAAGTGGTTGCTTTATATGATAGACCCTACTTATTGTGTTCTTAAGAAGGTTATTTAAGTTATCAATTTGGCATTGTTTGTTCAGCAATATAAAATAATAATGGATTTAACACTTTTCACTCTTACTAACAAAAAATTAAGTATGTGAATGGTAAATTATTAATGTAGCACATTAATTCAGAATTACTTTGCTAGTAGATATTAAACTAGATAAAAATAACAAAGTAGACCTTTTCAAAATTGATTCATTTAACAATCTTTATCATGAAATATATATTAAGTCAATTTTAATTTTCCTCTTTTTTACAGTTCTTGCTTGCAAAATCTTTTACATTTTTTTCGACCACCCTTTAACCACGTTTTATTGAAATGTTTGAATTTGAACGAACCTACCATTTTGTTTGTTTGGTCAAAACAGGTAAAAGAGCTTGCAAGACTTGGCCTTAGGCTCAGGTGACTCATAAGATAAGAAACTAATCATCATTTGGGGGCCAGTACTAATTACAGCGACAGGAAACCGCACCTATTGTAGCTCACCATCCTACTGGCACAATAGACGACAATATATTATGAGACATTGTTCTCTTGTACTGATATTTTAAAGTGTTCATTGAGTCAAAAGTCGGGAGGGGGGGGGGG